>JAGFNQ010001637.1:82879-169347 GCA_024364735.1 Boesenbergia rotunda
AAGAGATTAATTCTCTCCCTCTCTCTCTTAATCTCTCCTCTCCTCTCTCTTCCCTTAGGGCCGGCGCACCCTAGCTCCTCTAGGGCCGGCGCCCAACCAATCCAAGGGTGAGTTGCCGTGAGCTTCAAGAAGAAGGAGAACCCGAACACGAAGAAGAAGAAGCGGATAGCGACTCCTCTCTTCCGGAATTCGATTCCGTTACTTCGTTGGTTAGTTTTCCATTATTTTCTCTTATTCTTCTAGTTGTGCCTTCCGAGAATCTAGTAGTTCTCGTCGGCACAAAACTCGTGACTTTGCGAAGTCATCCCGAAGAGAACTCGGCGTGGACGCGAATAGAGGCGGAGCTTCCAAGGGACGCTACGGTTGGATCTCGTCCCTTACTTCGAGTTACGCGAGGTATAGTAAATTAGTTTACTTTTCCGCAAATTTTATTTTATGATTATGTCAACACACCATAAGATTGCATGCTAGATACGAAGTTAAAATAATTTAGGAAATTATTTTATGCAAACTCTTCCGCTGCACGTAAAAATTTTAAATTTTACGAACTCGTATCCTTGTCGACATGCACCCGGTCCCAACAGTGGTATCAGAGCCGGTTAGTGTTCGACTTAATCATATAATTGTTTTGTGGAAAACTTTGTCATGATCTCAATTTCGGAAAAATTTTCAATTATGGAAACTTTCAAATTATAATAAATTTTAGATTTAGGAATTTCAAAGTTTGGAAATCCTCATGAAATTTCGCAAACGTTTGAAATTTTCTAGTTTCTGAAATTTTATAATAATTGTGAAAACTTCCCATCTTTGGAAACTTTCCAATTTTGGAAATTTTTCTATTTTAGAAATTTTCCAATTTTTGGAAATATGTAAGTTTTTCTTTTTACCAGAAACTTACAATTATTCTGAAAAATTATTTTTGAAATCTCGCAATTTTGGGCACTTTCTTTGAGAAAGTCTAGACAAATTCATGGATAGTTAATTGACAATTAAATTTGAATTGGTCTTTTAAATGACAACAAAATTCTTTATTTTGGATTGAGCCTCGGGGAGCCGTCATTAAAGTTAGTTGTTGTAATTTAATTTCCCAATTTTTAATTGAAATTGTCATGTTTGATTTGATTGAGCCTCGGGGAGCCGTCCAAATTGGTTTTACGACAAAATTATTTTTCTTTGGGTATCTGAGCCTCGGGGAGCCACCCTTAGAAAACGATTTGTTGTAATAATTAAATCCATGAATAAAATATGTTGAAGAGGTGATGCTCTTACATATTGTTGTCTCCAAAATTAATTAGGAAAATGGTTTCCTATAGAGTTTCTTAAATAAGATTTTCATGAAAATATATGTAGTTGAATTAAGGGATTTGTCTCTTAATTTAATAAGATTTGATTTAGAGAAATCAAAATCTTGAACATATTATTTCCGAAATTAATTATGACAATTTAGGAAATTATTTCCCAAAACAATTCCTTTAATAAGTATGAAATTATAATTAGGAATCCGGTTCCTAATTTAATTCATGAGACTTGATAAATTAAGTCACATACATACTTTATTAAGGAAATTGTTAGTCATGACATAATTTTATGTCATGAATGTGCTTAGAAAAGAATGAGACCCAAACACCCCTTACAAATATTAAGGCTAACACCTTCCATTAATATGGATAGAACCGAAGTTTTGTTTCTCGCTAGGGTTGATGGACACATCCATGCCCGACTTGAACCTCAACATGTTCAAACCATGGAATTAGTTTATGTATAATATAGTTGGAGTCAGAGGTCAATCCTTAGTTTTGGTTGTTGGACACATCCAAGCCTGACTAAACGGTTGAATGAGCTCCAACCATATTAAAACTATTTCTTGATTAATGGGTCAGCCTTAAGCTTGGAGCATCGATTTGTTGTGCCACAGCCAAGGTCGATGTAAAGAGAGGTGCAGTTAGGTGCTATGTATAATGATACATACTTGTTAATGAGTTAACAACCTAATGATTTATGCAAACATTCAATTAGTTGATAGCATAAGGTGATAGTTACATATATGTGATGTGTAATCGGTATAATTACCTACCTTCATAGGTAAGAAAAACTTGATGGCCACAGCCATGGTGGTTCTTATCTATGGTTGGATATCAACCTATTTGGAGATGTTCCTACGATCTCCCGAATTGATAATAAGGGTGATTCAATTCGAAAAATAAATAGGATTTAATTTATGTATGTTGATACATTCTTAATCAATCTTCTCACATAATCTCAATTTGTATTTCTAAGATAATCACTCGATCAAGTCTTACATTAACTTGCGTTCCATTTTGGACACCAATAAACTGACTGGGCCGAACTTCATGGACTGGCTTCGAAACCTGAGGATAGTCCTTAAGGCAGAAAAGCTTGCTTATGTCCTTGAAGATCTACTTCCCAACCGTCCTCCTGAAAATGCAACTCCAGACCAGTTTCCTGAGTTGCTTAACCTGCTGAAGACTGTAGAGCCTTCTGTGAAGCAGGAACAGAAGACGGTGCTGTTAGTTGGTTCCTCGAAGAAAGGTTCTAAGAGGAGGCCAAAGAACAGAATAAGGGAAAGAAGAAAAAGGCCAAAAAGACTGAAAAAAACCAAAAGGCACTTGCCATCACTGTGGCAAGGAAGGTCACTGGCGAAGAAAATGCAAGATTTATCTTGAGTCCATGAAGAAGAAGGCATCCGATGCCCCATCCTCTTCAGGTATCTTCGTTATTGAATGTCACTCTATTTCCTCAAATACCTGGGTACTTGATACTGGGTGTGGCTCACATATATGTAATGACATACAGGGGCTAAGGAATAGAAGAAGACTCGTCAAGGGAGAAGCGAATTTGCGAGTTGGAAATGGAGCAAAGGTTGCTGCTGTTTCCATCGGAACATAATTGCTAAAGCTCCCTACCGGACGTATCTTAGAATTGGATAATTGCTATTTTGTTCCTTCGTTAATAGAGAACATTGTATCTATTTCATGCTTGAATGAAAAGGGTTACCATTTAACTTTCAGTAACAATTGTTGTTACATAACTTTAAATGGCGTTCTTTATAGAAATGGAACTTTGTGCAATGGCATCTACACGTTAGATTTATCCAGTGACATTTTCAATATCGAAGTTAGCAACAAACGTGCTCGAATAGATAATCGAATAGACTCCTACACGTGGCACTGTCGTCTTGGCCATATAAGTAAGAAACGCATGACCGAATTACACCGATGTGGAATTCTGGAATCATTTGAATCCTGTTCATTTGATACATGCGAATCATGCTTAAAAGGCAAAATAACCAAATTACCCTTTTCCGAAAAAGGTAATCCAGTGGGAGAGTTGCTTGGTCTAATACATTCCGATGTATGTGGACCAATGTCAACTCTAGCACAAGGAGGCTATAGCCACTTCATCACCTTTATCGATGATCATTCACGATTCGGGTATGTGTTCTTGATGAAACACAAATCTGAAGCTTTTGAGAAATTCAAAGAGTTCAGAAATGAAGTAGAGAAACAACTTGGCAAAAGTATTAAAATACTTCGATCCGATCGGGGTGGTGAATACTTGAGTCAAGAGTTTCAAGATTATCTTAGGGACAATGGGATAATATCCCAATGGACTCCGCCGTATACACCACAGCATAATGGTGTATCTGAGAGGCGAAACCGAACCTTGATGGACATGGTTAGGTCTATGATGAATCATGCAACTCTTCCAAAATCCTTTTGGGGCTATGCACTTAAGACAGCTGTTTACTTGCTAAACAGAGTCCCGACCAAGTTAGTCTCTACTACTCCATATGAGATCTAGAATAGTAAGAAACCTCACTTAACTCACCTTAAGATATGGGGTTGTCCTGCTTATGTGAAGCGGGTTGTATCAGACAAATTGGATGCTAAGTCTGATAAATGTCTATTTATTGGATACCCTAAGGAAACGAAGGGTTACCAATTCTATCATCCCTTGGAACAAAAGGTGTTTGTTTCAAGGCATGCTGTATTTCTAGAAAAAGAATTTCTTTTACAAGAAAACAGTGGGAGTGGGATTGAACTTGATGAAGTTCAAGAAACTCCAATAGACATTACAGAGACACCTAGTCTAGGCCCACAACCGATAATTCATAGTGATGAGCTATCAGTTGAACCTAAAACAACAACACCTCTTCGTAGGTCTGATAGGGCACGCAATATTCCAGAGAGATATGGATTTCTCATAAGTGAATCGAACGACGTGTTACTCACAAGTGATGACGAACCTATCAGTTATGAAGATGTTCTGAAAAGTTCAGAAAGGGACAAATGACTTGAGGCCATGAAGTTGGAAATGGATTCCATGTACCAAAACCAAGTATGGGACTTGGTTAACCCACCTGAAGGGATTAAAGCCATAGGGTGCAAGTGGATTTTCAAGAAGAAAACCGACATGGAAGGTAATGTTGTTACCTTTAAGGCTAGATTAGTGGCAAAAGGATATCGTCAAAAACAAGGAATTGATTATGACGAAACCTATTCGCCAGTAGCTATGCTTAAATCCATTCGGATGCTCCTAGCCATAGCAGCTCATTATGATTATGAGATATGACAAATGGATGTGAAAACAGATTTCCTTAATGGAAACCTGCTTGAGGATGTATACATGATACAACCTGAAGGTTTCACATCGGTTGATAAAACCAAAGTATGCAAGCTTCGACGATCCATATATGGACTGAAGCAAGCATCTAGGAGCTGGAACATCCGTTTTGATGAGACAATCAAAGAGTTTGATTTCTCACAAAATCCTGACGAACCTTGTGTGTACAAGAAGGTTAGTGGGAGTGCAGTCGTATTCCTAGTATTATATGTCGATGACATATTGCTTATAGGAAACGATGTATCAGTTTTACAGACAGTTAAAATTTGGTTGTCCAAAACTTTCTCCATGAAAGACCTGGGAGAAGCAACCTATATCCTTGGGATAAGAATCTATAGAGATAGACCAAAACGGTTGCTTGGTCTTTCACAGTCTACATATATAGACCGAATGCTAAAAAGGTTTAGCATGTCGGAATCCAAGAAAGGTTACCTTCCCATCAGGCATGGGATCAACCTTTCGAAGTCTATGTGTCCGCACACAGAAGATGAGAGGATTTGCATGAATAAGATTCCCTATGCATCCGCAATAGGATTTATCATGTATGCTATGTTATGTACAAGGCCCGATGTATCATATGCTTTGAGTGTCACAAGCAGATACCAGTCGGATCCAGGAATGGATCATTGGGCGGCTGTCAAGACAATCCTTAAGTACTTAAGAAAAACTAAGGATATGTTCCTAATATATGGAGAAGGAGATATGGTAATACGTGGGTATACAGATGCCAGTTTCCAGACAGATAAGGATGACTCCAAATCACAGTCTGGATACGTATTTACTTTGAATGGAGGCGCAGTAAGTTGGAAAAGTTCCAAACAAGACACCGTAGCGGATTCTACCACGGAAGCGGAGTATATCGCAGCTTCGGAAGCAGCAAAGGAAGCAGTTTGGATCAAGAAGTTTGTCTCAGAACTTGGTGTGGTTCCAACCATTGATGAAGCAGTGCCGGTTTACTGCGATAACAATGGAGCTATTGCACAAGCGAAGGAACCAAGGTCTCATCAACGATCCAAACACGTGCTTCGACGCTATCATCTGATCAGAGAGATTATAAGTAGGAATGACATACAAATTGAGAGAGTTCCCACTGAAAGGAATATAGCGGATCCTTTAACTAAAGCCTTGCCTCAAAGCAAGTTTGAGGGTCATGTTAGAGCCTGTGGTATTGGATACCGTAGCGATTGGCATTAGGCCAAGTGGGAGTTTGTTAGTGATATGAGAGAAGTGTCTTCAGGCAATCGCCTTATGATTGTAAACATTTATTTCAATAAATGATAATTCACTATTTGAGTATACATGTTTGTGTATTTAATTGGGATCTTAAACTCATCTACTGAATGTCCGCCATACAATTCACAGCATAAGAGAATTTGTGATGGGATCACAACTAGTGATTATCTCTAAATGTGCAAATGTGAAGTGTTAGAAATATCCCTAGTCGATGAATTGATAAATACGGACATTATCAATTCTGTTGAGACTAGCATGGGTTATTCTCTAATCAGCTGATTCTCACTGGCTGGTGACATTGGGATGTCCGGAGATAAACATGGATGCTAGTTAAGGGAACTAGTTCATTGGAGTGACTAGCTGTAAGACTTCATATGGGAATCTACATGTAGATATGTCAATGAAGATCTTACTGCGGCTTAAGTGCGATGTTCCTTTGACTTGCGGTGTTCAAGTCATCTTGGTCATGGAGACTTATACTTTGACATCTTAAGCAAGCATCTCCAAGGAGGTGTGGACCCAGGATGATCGGGTATAAGCCGAAGTGCCCGAAGATGTTTGAACAACCTACAAAGGATTCACCACTCCTTGCGAGGAGATGTATACCCAGGCCTATCGTCGGATTGTTACTCAAAGCCTCTGGCCAGAGCATATCATGTTAAGAGTGCGAGTCTCTTAAATACATGAGAGTAATTAGAAATCCAATGGACGAGAAAGACACTACTTGGGCTAGGTGTGACGTAGTCAGCCTAGTGGGGACTGACACCATTGACCGTGTCCTGAACCAAGTGGGTATAAGGTGGTGAAAGGAATGAGGTACGACTCATTAGAGCTGCTGAAGGATTTCAGAATAATTTCTTCTGAGGTCAAACCGTTGATCTTTCGATTAATTGGGGATCATGATGTACTACTAGGTGCCACTCATGATCGTTCTATAATTAGTTAAATTATAGACGACCAACATAAATCGAAAGCCTATTTAGTCACACGCACTACGAGTAATCCGAGGGATTTAAAACGAGTTGAAAATTAGATTTTCCGATTAAGAGAAATAAGTCGAATCTGAGTTAGTCAGAGGCGCAATGGAAGCTAAAAATGGCTAAGTCTTTTGAAGGCTTTTTGGGCGAATTAAATGAGTTTAATTCGTGGCGGTCCGGGTTGGTTTGGCCGGCCAAAGAGGGTGTCAAAACCCTCTTTGGTGGCCGGCCAAGATGGAGGAGAAAAACCAATTAATTTTGGTTTAATTAATAAAATAAATCTAGTGCGATTTATTTTATAAATTATGGATAAATAAATTTGTATAAAGAAATTTATATGAATAAAATTTGTAGAAATTTATTCTTTTATGGAAGATTAAAATAATCCATGAATTGGTTTATTTTAATTTTATAAAATCAATTATGAATTGATTTTTCCATAATAAGAAAGTTTATAAATTTCTTATAAAAATTTATTCCATAATTTAAAGAGAAAAAGAATTAGTTTTATTATAAATTAGTTTATAATAAAGACTCGGTTTAAACGGAATAATTAATAAGAAAATTTATGGGATAAATTTCTTATAACTAATTCCGTTAATTCGGTTTAGAGGGAGACTTAGCAAAGGAGTTGCTACTATATAAAGGAACCAAAGGCTAGCCCTTATAGAAATCAATTAATCAAGAGATTAATTACTCTCTCCCTCTCTCTCTTAATCTCTCCTCTCCTCCTCTTCTTCTTCCCTTAGGGCCGGCGCACCCTAGCTCCTCTAGGGCCGGCGCCCAACCAAATCCAAGAAGGTGAAGTTGCCGTGAGCATTGAAGAAGAAGGAGAACCCGAACACGAAGAAGAAGAAGTGGATAGCGACTCCTCTCTTCCCGGAATTCGATTCCGTTACTTCGTTGGTTAGTCTTCCGTTATTTTCTTTTATTCTTCTAGTTGTGCCTTCGAGAATCTAGTAGTTCTCGTCGGCACAAAACTCGTGACTTTGCGAAGTCATCCCGAAGAGAACTCGGCGTGGACGCGAATAGAGGCGGAACTTCCAAGGGACGCTACGGTTGGATCTCGTCCCTTCCTTCGAGATACGCGAGGTATAAAAGTAAATTAGTTTACTTTTCCGCATTATTTTATTTTATGATTATGTCAACACACCATAGGGTTGCATGCTAGATACGAAGTTAAAATAATTTAGGAAATTATTTTATGCAAAATCTTCCGCTGCACGTAAAAATTTTGAATTTTACGAACTCGTATCCTTGTCGACATGCACCCGGTCCCAACAGACCCGGCTTCACTTGCCGGGGTTTTCTTCCACCTAGCTTCACTCATTAGGACCCAGTTTCACTCACCGGGATTTCCTTCACCTAGCTTCACCCGCTAGGGCTCGGCTTCACCCGCTAGGGCTCGGCTTCACTCACTAGGATTTCGTGCCCAGTCCCCGACCAGGACTTCATCCAAACTTAACTTAATTTTCACTCAACTAAACTTAAATCGGTGTTAACACCAAAACAATAATCAGGTCAGACTACATCAACAATCTCCCCCTTTTTGTTGTTTGACAACCTGATTTAAGTTTAGGTATTAGAAGTCAAATTTCACTATCGCAAGGGAACAGAGTCCTCCCCCTAAATAGTTAATTTCGTAATAAGACCTAAACTTAATCAACTATTCTCTCCCCCTTTGTCAAACACCGAAAAGGGCGTAGACTGGTTATTAAGTTTTAAACAACTCCCCCTTAAACAAGGGTCTCTCCTCAAAATCAAAATAAAGACGAAGGATAATTTTTGAATTTCATATGAGAGGCATATACTATAAATGCATCATATGTCAAGTAAGGAATCAACTAAGCTGATGACTGAAGTAACACTGAAACAAATAGGCATACTATCATCAATCGCATAGTCAAAAGACAATATCAATTAATAGTCATAAGTCAGAGCTCATTAGTCTGTGAACCAATCAGAGAGAGCCCTGATTGGTCTGTGGACCGATCAGAGAGAGCCCTGATCGGTCACCTTGACCATTCAGGATGAGCCCTGATCGGTCTATGGACCGATCAGATTTCAGATGAGTTTCTGAAATTCTGATATTAGACTGCATTGACAATTGACAGTCCAGAAAAATTTTTTCTGAAACACGATATGAGTTCCTTAACCAACATAAACAAGCACAGTATATCAAGGAATAAATCTACATCTTCCACATAATATATCAACTTGATCATCATATCATACGACATCTCCAACAATAATATAATTAGAGAGTAAAGCACATAAATACACAGTTAAAACACATGATTCAGAAAAACTAGTAAACTTAAGTGTGATGAGCTAGAAGTTGAGTATGTATATACTAAGTTCTAGAACTTAAGTACTGATACCTTGATTTAGTTTGATAGAAAGTATTGAATTTTGAAACTCATGTTGTTTGTCTATTAATGCCTTGTGAGATTTTTATAATGATTTTTGGATCAGTACAAACTATGTGTCCATATTGTTCTTTAACATGCATTAATGTTGTATAACACATACAGGAAAATTTTGGCATACTCGAATATTGTTCACCTCCCAAAAGTATATATAAAAAAAACTTAAACTTGAGATATATAATAAGATATTGTAAAAGTAAGCTGTTATTTTAATATTGTGGCTGACCTTTAGATTTATAGTAAAATATAAATTGCAATAATAAAATTAATCATTTTAAGCAATCCATAGTTCTAATTCAAGTTTGTATCAACAACTCAAAGCAAGTTTATATATGTTTGTATCAAAAATAATGCTCCCCGATCATTTGTTTGGAGCACCCACTACGAACCAATCATGTTGATAGATGCTCCCCCTCAACCAATGCTATACTACCCGAAAAATGGATAATTTAGGTACCCAAACCTTGGGATCTAATGAACCTACAATGCAAGTCTTTGGGACTCATGTCTTAGTCATTTTCTTTCTAACTTTTTGAACCCTAGAAGTATTTGGTGATCTAACATGGGTTCTAGACATTAATGACACAAAACTTGGTTCCTTAGGTTGTAACCTAAACCAACCTTGTTGTAGACCGCTCTTTGGGAGTTGAGGATCATATCCAAGGTCTTGGAGCTAGTTGAGAATTTCTCAAAAGATTCTTGAGTTTCTCAACTTCACCCTTTAAGGCCTTATTATCATCCTCAAGAGCCTTAACATGCAAATCATCTATATGATTATGCAAATCATCTATATGATTATCATTTGAGGTTCTCAATTGTTCTACTTCCAATTTCAATGATTTCACCTTGTCCTTAGATTTTTTAAGCAAGGTAGTTAAATATGCAATGGTTCTATAACATTTATCTAACTCGGGAGTATTGATGAAGCCTAACCTTGATTGTTATTTTGGTGTTGACACCGATTTTAGTTTAGGTTGATGAGATAATTGAGATTAAGTCCTGGTCGTGGACTAGGCATACCTAGTGGGACTAGGTTTGGAGAAAAAGCCTGGCTTGGAGGGTCAGGTCCTAGCCTGAGAAGCTAGGTAGATGAAATCCTAACTTAGAGGGTTAGGTGTGAGAAAGTCCTAGCTTGGAGGGATAGGTGTGGAAAATCCTGACCTGGAGAGTTAGGTGTGGAAAAGTCCTAGCTTGGAGGGCTAGGTGTGAAAAGTCCTAACCTGCAGGGTTAGGTGGGAAAAGTCCTAGCTTGGAGGGCTAGGTGGATGAAATCCTAACTTGGAGGGTTAGGTGTGGAAAAGTCCTAGCTTGGAGGGCTAGGTGTGGAAATTCCTAACTCGGAGGGTTAGGTGATTGGAAATCCCGATGAGTGAAGCCGGGTCCTGGTGAGTAAAGCCAAGTTGACTGAAGTCCTAGTGAGTGAAGCTGGGCACGGAGTCTTGGTCCGAGGGACTGAGCACGAGTCAAGGGAGGCTGGGAGCTAGTTCTCTAGACTTAGAGTGGGTTTGGCCTAGTCTGGATCGGTCTGGTGACCGATCAGGGAAGTTGGCACAAAGTTCCCTCGTGGATCAGTCTGGTGACCGATCCAGCTATGACTGATCGGTCTGGTGACCGATCAGGAAGCATACAGTGAGTTTGGGAACTTACTGCTCGGCTCCTGATCGGTCTGGTGACCGATCAGGGAGCATAGAGTTCACTTACTGCTCAGCTCCTGATCGGTCTGGTGACCGATCAGGGAGCACACAGTGGGTTTTGAAAACCCTACTGCTCGGCTCCTGATCGGTCCGGTGACTGATCTGGAACACTGTTCAGATCGTTCTGGTGAATGATCAAATGTGGCGAGTTCCTCTCTATTACCGATCAGGATGGAGCCTGATCGGTCTGAGCATGCCCTGATCGGTCTGGTGACCGATCAAGAGGTTTGGATTGCGAAGCTGGGAGATCACCCTGCAAAGGGGTGGATTGGTCTGGTGGCCGATCCATGACTTGGGATCGGTCTGGTGATCGGTCCCGGAGAAGTTGCGATTCCTGATTATGCGTTGGGGACCGATCAGGATAGAGCCTGATCGGTCTGAGCCCAACTGATCGGTCTGGTGACCAATCAGGAGTCACTCTGATCGGTTCGGTGACCAATCAGTAGCTGGCAGCTTTAATTCGAAAACGTTGTCACAACTCTGATTTCATCTGTTTCTCTGCTGATTCGCTACTGATTTCTGCTCCTAACCTCTGATTGTTGATACTCCATTGATTTGCTGAGCTAATGAGCTGCTAAGTGTGCAGGTTACTCAGGTTTACTTTAAGGGAGTCAAACTGAGGCTTTTGTTACGACAGATTGGGCAGTTTTCCATCTCAGGTTGCAACGGACGCTGGCGACGACTGGCAGCTGACTGGGGCTCGGCTGAGGAGAGCTCAGGGAGTCCAGGAGAGGTCAGGGTAGCTGGGTTGTCTCAGATGAGCAGCTGAGGGCTGCAGAGGAGCATCTGTGGCAGCGCAGGTTAAGAGATGAGATGAGAAGTGGTGAAAGAGCAGTTCTCCACCATTGAAAGCTTTGCTCCAACACTTGTGCGATTACTCTGATCTGTTGATCCATTATTTGTGAAGCAACCTGCTGTTACGTGAGCACTTGGGAAGAAGAAACAAGAACCTTGGCGAGTCCATCAGCGAGAAGACACGAAGAAGGGAGTTCTTACGTGAGATCTGCGCTGAGTGGAGCTCGGTGAGAAGTTTTCTTGTGTTCTTGAGGTTCTTAGTGCTCAGTAAGATCCTTCTTGTGTTTCTTGTACTTAACACTTCATTTATCTTGAAACGCTGTGGAGAGGTTACTCCACCGAGAAGGAGGTTGCATTCTATCCGGATTTCCGAGGCTTGATCTGCCGACGATCAAGGGATCACCCACCTTAAGGGCACGCCAAGGAGTGGGCCAAGTTATCCCCGAACCTTGTAAATGATCCTTGTTAGCGTTTTCGATTTACTTTCCATTTCTGCAGTTCGTTTCTATTTTTGCATTTCTTCCGCTGTGCTACTAATCCGTGAAGTGCAGAAATTTCCAAAGAGAAAACGATTTGTGGTGTCTGGCTATATTCACCCCCCCTCTAGCCATCCAAGTTCCAACAAGTGGTATCAGAGCTTGGGGCTCTGTTCAAGCGGATTAACAACCGAGAGCTATCAACAATGGCATTGAGAGAAGGATTTAGCACAACCCGACCTCCCTTCTTCGATGGAGCAGATTTTCAATATTGGAGATCGAAGATGGAATACTATCTAAAGATGGATATCAACACATGGTTCACCGTGAAAGAGGGTTTTACCCCTCCAAAGGATGATGAATGAAAAGAATTGGAATCTTGGCGTTGGACGGCTGAGCAAACTCGGAAAAGCGAAGCCGATGCGAAGGCGGTGGTGACTTTGCAATGTGGAATGAACAAAGATCAACTCATTAAGGTTGGTCCCTTTACAAGTGCAAAAGATTTGTGGAATAAGCTCATTGAACTCCATGAGAGCACCCGAGACTCAAGAATCGCAAAGAGGGATTTGTTCCTCAACCAACTTCATAACCTCTCCATGAAGGAGAATGAAACGGTGAGTGAATTACATGGTAAGTTCAAGGAAGTCCTCATTGGTCTCCACTCTATTGATGAAAAGGTCGAGAACCGCGACCTTGTGAGGTATGTGTTAAAAGCATTTCCAAAGAACGATTTGTGGTCATCCATGGTGGATGTCTACAAAGTTTCCAAGGATTTATCAATTGTCAAATTAGATGATTTATTTTGTGAAATGGAACTTCATGAAATGGCTAACAAAGGCCCCAAGGAGAAAGGGATTGCCTTAGTTGCAGGGGAAAAGACCAACAAGAAGAAGAAGGAGAAGGAAGCATCTTCATCTTCATCCTCTTCCGAATCTGAGTCTGAATCCGAGGAGGATGGCAGCGGGTGTTCTTCCTCCGAGATGACCAACTTTGTTAGAAGAATGATGAGGAAGAGCCGACACTTCAAGGGTAAAGGTAACCCTAGTGAAGTTAAGATTGATAAATCTAATGTCACTTGTTATGAGTGTAGCAAGAAAGGGCACTTCAAAAGTGAATGCCCAAAGCTAAAGAAGAAGGAGGAGAAATTCAAGAAGAAAGAGGAGAAATCAAAGAAGAAGATGAAGGCCTTGAAGGCCACTTGGGATGAATCCTCCTCAAGTTCATCTGAAGAGGAGAAGGATGAGAAGAGTACATGGCATGTGGCACTCATGGCCATGGAAGATCAAGAAAGCAGTGATGAATCCACCGACTCCTCAAACGCGGCTTCATCATCTCGGATGATGAAGAGGTAATCACTCCCGAACTCGATAAATGCTATAGGACTATTGCTTGTTTGACCGATTTATTGAAAAAGTCAAAATCAAAGGTTAAAGCATTGAAATTAGAGGTTGAACAATTGAAATCCTTGAAGGATGAGGATGTTGATGATTTACATGTAGAAATGTTAGAGGATGAAAATAAATCGTTGAAGAGTGAAGTTGAGAGACTCATGAGTGTTCTTGAGAAATTCTCAACTAGCTCAAAGGCTCTAGACATGATTCTAAATGCCCAAAGGGCAGTCTACAATAGGGCCGGTATTGGTTACCAACCCAAAGAACCATCATTTGTGTCCATAATGTCTAGGACTAATGTTAGACAATCTAAGACACCTAGGGTTCAAAGAAAGGTAGTCAAGGCATGAGTGCCTAAGTCTTGCTTAGTAGGTGCTTTAAGTCCCAAGATTTGGGTACCTAATGTTAGTAATATGAGAGAAGTATCCTAAGGCAATTGCCTTATGATTGTAATCATTTACTTTGATAAATGAATATTCACTATTTGAGTATACATGTTCGTGTATTTGATTGAGATCTTAAACTCATTTACTGAATGTCCGCAATACAATTCACAGCATTAGAGAATTTGTGATGAATTCACAACTAGTGATTATCTCTACATGTGCAATTGTGAAGTATTGAAATTGTCTCTAGTCGATGAATTGATAAATACGGACACTATCAATTCTGTTGAGACTAGCATGAGTTATTCTCTAATCAGCTGATTCTCACTGGCTGGTGACATTGGGATGTCCGGAGATAAACATGAATGCTAGTTAAGGGAACTAGTTCATTCGAGTGACTAGCTGTAAAACTTCATATGGTAATCTACACATAGATATGTCAATGAAGTTCTTACTGCAGCTTAAGTGCGATGTTCCTTTGACTTGCGGTGTTCAAGTCATCTTGGTCATGAAGACTTATACTTTGACATCTTAAGCAAGCATCTCCAAGGAGGTGTGGACCCAGGATGGTTGGGTATAAGCCGAAGTGCCCGAAGATGTTTGAACAGCCTACAAAGGATTCACCACTCCTTGCGAGGGGATGTATACCCAAGGCCTATCGTCAGATTGTTACTCGAAGCCTCTGGCCAGAGCATGACATGTTCAGAGTATGAATCTCTTAAATACATGAGAGTAATTAGAATCCGTAGGACAAGGGAACGTTACTTGGGCTAGGTGTGACGTAGTCAGCCTAGTGGGGGCTGACACACATAGACCATGTCCTGAACCAAGTTGGTATAAGATGGTGAAGGGAATGAGGCACGATTCATTAGAGCTGCTGAAGGGTTTCAAAATTATTTCTGAGGTCAACCGTTGATCTTTCGATTAATTGGAGATCATGATGTACTACTAGGTGCCACTCATGATCGTTCTATAATTGGTTAATTATAGACGGCCAACATAAATCGAAAGCCTATTTAGTCACACGCACTACGACTAATCTGAGGGATTTAAAACGAGTTGAAAATTGGATTTTCCGATCAAGAGAGATAAGTCGAATCTGAATTTTTCAGAGACGCATCGGAAGCATAAAATAGCTAAGTCTTTTGAAGACTTATTGGACGAATTAAATGAGTTTAATTCGTATGGTTTCAGCTTGGGTTTGGCCGGCTAAAGAGGGTCCCCACCCTCTTTGTTTGGCCGGCCACATCAAAAGGGGAGAACCAAATTGTTTGGTTCAAATTATAAAATAAACCGAGCGCGGTTTGTTTTATAAAATTATGGATAAAGAAATTTATATAAAGGGATTTATTTTTCATGGAAATTAAAATGAACCATGGATTGGTTTATTTTATTTTATAAAATCAATAATGGATTGATTTACCATGATAAAGAAATTTATATAAAGAAATTTCTTTCCATAATAAAAGGGGAGACATGGTTGTTTTTATTATAAATTAAGTTATAATAAAAACTTGGCATAACGGAATAATTCATAGAAAAAATTATAAGATAAATTTCTTATGAAAAATTTATTCCGTTAAGAGGAGACTTGGCGATTAAGAGGCTACTATATAAAGGTATCAAGGCAAGACTTGGAAATAAATCCAAGAGATTAAGGATTCTTGCCTAGCCTCTCTCCCTCTCCTTCTCTCCCTCTCCCTCTTCTAGTGCCGCCGGCCCTAGAGCCCTTCCCCTTGCCGTGAGCTTCCACCACCAAGAAGAGGCCGAAGAAGAAGAAGAAGCGGGCGCGACTCCTTCCTTCCTCCCGGAATCTTGATTCCGTTCTTCGTTTGGTGGTTAGTCTTTCCATCTCTCTCTTGGTATTCTTGTCGTGCCTTTGGAGAATCTAGTAGTTCTTGTCGGCACGAAACTCGTGGCTTTGCGAAGTCATCTCGAAGAAAACTCGGCGTGGATGCGAATAAAAGCGGAGCTTCCAAGGGATGCTACGGTTGGATCTCGTCCCTTTCTTCGAGTTACGCGAGGTATTAAGTAAATTAGTTTACTTTCTGCAAAATTTTAAATGTATGATCATGTTTCCATAACATAAGGTTGCATGCTAGATACGTGGTTAAAATAATTTGAGAAATTATTTATGCTAAACCTTCCGCTGCACGTAATTAAATTTTAAAATTACGAACCCGTATCCATGTCAACATGCACCCGGTCCCAACACCTAAATCTTCTATTTTTCGAATTGTGTAGGTTGTGATTGAGGGGGAGCATCTATCAACTTGGTTCGTTGATAGTGGGTGCTCCAAACACATGACCGGTGATATATCTCTATTTACCACCCTTCAAAGAAAAAGTAGAGGTAATGTTTCATTTGGAAACAATGGTAGTCTTAAGGTTATAGAAATAGGAGACATTCAAATATCCGAATGTCTTAGGATTATGAATATCCTTCTAGTCAAGGGGAAGACATTTAATCTCCTAAGAATCAGTCAATTGTGTGATGCGGGTGTTGGGACCGGGTGCATGTTGACAAGGATACGGGTTCGTAATATTTTAAAATTTTACGTGCAGCGGAAGAATTAGCATAAAATAATTTCACAAATTATTTTAACCACGTATCTAGCATGCGACCTTATGATGTGTGGACGTAATCATAAATTAAAACATTGCGGAAAAGTAAACTAATTTACTTTGTACCTCGCGTAACTCGAAGAAAGGGACGAGATCCAACCGTAGCGTCCCTTGGAAGCTCCGCCTCTATTCGCGTCCACGCCGAGTTCTCTTCGGGATGACTTCGCAAAGTCACGAGTTTTGTGCCGACGAGAACTACTAGATTCTCTAAAGGCACAACTAGAAGTTCAAGAGAAAAGATAGGAAACTCACCACCAAGAATCGGAATCCAAATTCCGGGAAGGAAGGAGAGGTGATCCGCTTCTTCTTCTTCTTGGTTGGCTTCTCCTTGGTGTTGATGGCTCACGGCAAGTGTGAGGTGCGCCGGCCCTAGCTCTCAAGTAGGGCGCCGGCCCTAGGATGCCCTAGGGGTCGCCGGCCCTAGGTGGGAAGGAGAAAGGGGGAAGAGAATGAGAGAGAGAGAGGGAGAGAATTAACCTCTTTATTGCACTATCGATTAGGTATTCAAGGCTTGCCTTTGGTTCCTTTATATAGTAGCCTCTCCCTTGCCAAGTCTCTCTTTTAACGGAATTAACGGAATTAGTTATCATAAGAATTTTATCTTATAAAGTTTCTTATGAATTATTCCGTTATGCCTATTTTATTATAACTAACTTTATAATAAAATCAATTCTCTTCTCCTTTAATTATGGAATAAATTATACAAGAAATTTATAAATTTTCTTATTATGGAAAAATCAATTCATAATTGATTTTATAAAATTAAAATAAACCAATTCATGGATTATTTTAACTTCCATAAAAAGAATAAATTTCTATAAATTTATTTATATAAATTTCTTTATACAAATTTATTTATCCATAATTTATAAAACAAATCGCGCTAGATTTATTTTATTAATTAAACCAAATTAATTGGTTTTCTCTCCTTTAAGTGGTCGGCCAAACCAAGGGGGTTTGGCGCCCTCCTTGGCCGGCCAATCAAGCCGCACCCATCGCGAATTAAACTCATTTAATTCGTCCAATAAGCCTTCAAAAGACTTAGCCAATTTTAGCTTCCGATGCGCCTCTGATTAACTCAGATTCGACTTATTTCTCTTGATCGGAAAATCTAATTTTCAACTCGTTTTAAATCCCTCGGATTACTCGTAGTGCGTGTGACTAAATAGACTTTCGATTTATGTTGGTCGTCTATAATCAACTAATTATAGAACGATCATGAGTGGCACCTAGTAGTACATCATGACCCCCAATTAATCGAAAGATCAACGGTTTGACCTCAGAAGTAATTCTGAAACCCTTCAGCAGCTCTAATGAATCGTGCCCCATTCCCTTCACCATCTTATACCCACTTGGTTCAGGACACGGTCTATGTGTGTCAGTCCCCACTAGGCTGACTACGTCACACCTAGCCCAAGTAATGTCTTTCTCATCCTTTGGATTTCTAATTACTCTCATGTATTTAAGAGACTCGCACTCTAAACATGATATGCTCTGGCCAGAGGCTTTGAGTAACAATCCGACGATAGGCCTGGGTATACATCTCCTCGCAAGGAGTGGTGAATCCTTTGTAGGCTGTTCAAACATCTTCAGGCACTTCGGCTTATACCCAATCATCCTGGGTCCACACCTCCTTGGAGATGCTTGCTTAAGATGTTAAAGTATAAGTCTCCATGACCAAGATGACTTGAACACCGCAAGTCAAAGGAACATCGCACTTAAGCCGCAGTAATAACTTCATTGACATATCTATATAGATTACCATATGAAGTTTTACAGCTAGTCACTCCAATGAACTAGTTCCCTTAACTAGCATCCATGTTTATCTCCGGACATCCCAATGTCACCAGCCAGTGAGAATCAGCTGATTAGAGAATAACCCATGCTAGTCTCAACAGAATTGATAATGTCCGTTTTTATCAATTCATCGACTAGGGATATTTTCAATACTTCACAATTGCACATGTAGAGATAATCACTAGTTGTGATCCCATCACAAATTCTCTTATGCTGTGAATTGTATTACGGACATTCAGTAGATGAGTTTAAGATCCCAATCAAATACACAAACAAGTATACTCAAATAGTGAATTATCATTTATTAAAATAAATGTTTACAATCATAAGGCGATTGCCTTAGGACACTTCTCTCATATCACTAACAAACTCCCACTTGGCCTAATGCCAATCGCTACGGTATCCAATACCACAGGCTCTAATATGACCCTCAAACTTGCTTTGAGGCAAGGCCTTAGTTAAAGGATCCGCTAAATTCCTTTCAGTGGGAATTTTCTCAATTTGTATATCATTCCTACTTATAATCTCTCTGATCAGATGATAGCGGCGAAGCACGTGTTTGGATCGCTGATGAGACCTTGGTTCCTTTGCTTGTGCAATAGCTCCATTGTTGTCGCAGTAAACCGGCACTTCTTCATCAATGGTTGGAACCACGCCAAGTTCGGAGACAAACTTCTTGATCCGGACTGCTTCCTTTGCTGCTTCCGAAGCTGCGATATATTCCGCTTCCATGGTAGAATCTGCTACGGTGTCTTGTTTGGAACTTTTCCAACTCACTGCGCCTCCATTCAAAGTAAATACGTATCCAGACTGTGATTTGGAGTCATCCTTATCTGTCTGGAAATTGGCATCTATATACCCACGTATTACCATATCTCCTTCCCCATATATTAGGAACACATCCTTAGTTCTTCTTAAGTACTTAAGGATTGTCTTGACAGCCGCCCAATGATCCATTCCTGGATCCGATTGGTATCTGTTTGTGACGCTCAAAGCATACGATACATTGGGCCTTGTACATAACATAGCATACATGATAGATCCTATCGCGGATGCATAGGGAATCTTATTCATGCAAATCCTCTCGTCTTCTGTGCGCGGACACATAGACTTTGAAAGGTTGATCCCATGCCTGATGCGAATGTAACCTTTCTTGGATTCTGACATGCTAAACCATTTAGCACTCGGTCTATATATGTAGACTGCGAAAGACCAAGCAACCGTTTTGATCTATCTCTATAGATTCTAATCCCAAGGATATAGGTTGCTTCTCCCAGGTCTTTCATGGAGAAAGTTTTGGACAACCAAATTTTAACTGTCTGTAAAACTGATATATCGTTTCCCATAAGTAAAATGTCATCGACATATAATACTAGGAATACGACTGCATTCCCACTAACCTTCTTGTACACACAAGGTTCGTCAGGATTTTGTGAGAAATCAAACTCTTTGATTGTCTCATCAAAACGGATGTTCCAGCTCCTAGATGCTTGCTTCAGTCCATATATGGATCGTCGAAGCTTGCATACTTTGGTTTTATCAACCGATGTGAAACCTTCAGGTTGTATCATGTATACATCCTCAAGCAGGTTTCCATTAAGGAAAGCTATTTTCACATCCATTTGCCATATCTCATAATCATAATGAGCTACTATGGCTAGGAGCATCTGAATGGATTTAAGCATAGCTACTGGCGAATAGGTTTCGTCATAATCAATTCCTTGTTTTTGACGATATCCTTTTGCCACTAATCTAGCCTTAAAGGTAACTACATTACCTTCCATGTCGGTTTTCTTCTTGAAAACCCACTTGCACCCTATGGGCTTAATCCCTTCAGGTGGGTTAACCAAGTCCCATACTCGATTTTCGTACATGGAATCCATTTCCGACTTCATGGCTTCGAGCCATTTGTCCCTTTCTGAACATTTCAGAACATCTTCATAACTGATAGGTTCGTCATCGCTTATGAGTAACACGTCGTTCGATTCACTTATGAGAAATCCGTATCTCTCTGGAATATTGCGTGTCCTATCAGATCTACGAAGAGGTGGTGTTGTTTTAGGTTCAACTGATAGCTCATCATTATGAGTTATTGGTTGTGGGTCTAGACTAGGTGTCTCTGTAATGTCTATTGGAGTTTCTTGAATTTCATCAAGTTCAATGCCACTCCCACTGTTTTCTTGTAAAAGAAATTCTTTTTCCAGAAATACAGCATGCCTTGAAACAAACACCTTTTGTTCCAAGGGATGATAGAATTGGTAACCCTTCGTTTCCTTAGGGTATCCAATAAATAGACATTTATCAGACTTAGCATCCAATTTGTCTGATACAGTCCGCTTCACATAAGCGGGACAACCCCATATCTTAAGGTGAGTTAAGTGGGGTTTCTTACTATTCCATGTCTCATATGGAGTAGTTGAGACTACCTTGGTCGGGACTCTGTTTAGCAAGTAAACAGCTGTCTTAAGTGCATAGCCCCAAAAGGATTTTGGAAGAGTTGCATGATTCATCATCGACCTAACCATGTCCATCAAGGTTCGGTTGCGCCTCTCAGATACACCATTATGCTGTGGTGTATACGGCGGAGTCCATTGGGACAATATCCCATTGTCCCTAAGATAATCTTGAAACTCTTGACTTAAGTATTCACCACCCCGATCGGATCGAAGTATCTTAATACTTTTGCCAAGTTGTTTCTCTACTTCATTTCTGAACTCTTTGAATTTCTCAAAGGCTTCAGATTTGTGTTTCATCAAGAACACATACCCGAATCGTGAGTGATCATCGATAAAGGTGATGAAGTAGCTATAGCCTCCTTGTGCAAGAGTTGACATTGGTCCACATACATCAGTATGTATCAGACCAAGCAATTCTTCCACTGGATTACCTTTTTCGGAGAAGGGTAATTTGGTCATCTTGCCTTTTAAGCATGATTCGCATGTATCAAATGAACCGGGTTCAAATAATTCCAGAATTCCACATCGGTGTAATTCGGTCATGCGTTTCTTACTTACATGGCCAAGACGGCAATGCCAAGTGTAGGAGTCTATTCGATTATCTATTCGAGCACGTTTGTTGCTAACTTCGATATTGAAAACGTCACCGGATAAATCTAACGTGTAGATACCATTGAACAAAGTTCCATTCCCATAAAGAACGTCATTTAAAGTTATGTAACAACAATTGTTACTAAAAGTTAAATGATAACCCTTTTCATTCAAACATGAAATAGATACAATGTTCTTTATTAACGAAGGAACGAAATAACAATTATCCAATTCTAAGACACGTCCTGTAGGGAGCTTTAGCAAATATGTTCCGATGGCAACAGCAGCAATCTTTGCTCCGTTTCCAACTCGCAAATTCGCTTCTCCCTTGACGAGTCTTCTTCTATTCCTTAGCCCCTGTATGTCATTACATATATGTGAGCTACACCCAGTATCAAGTACCCAGGTGTTTGAGGAAATAGAGTGACATTCAATAACGAAGATACTTGAAGAGGATGGGGTATCGGATGCCTTCTCTTTCAAGGACTCAAGATAAATCTTGCAGTTTCTTCGCCAGTGACCCTCCTTGCCACAGTGATGGCAAGTGCCTTTTAGGGTATTTTCAGTATTTTTGGCCTTTTTCTTCTTTCTCTTATTCTGTTCTTTGGCCTTCCTCTTAGAACCTTTCTTCGAGGAACCAACTAACAGTACCGTCTTTTGATCCTGCTTCACAGAAGGCTCTACAGTCTTCAGCAGGTTGAGCAACTCAGGAAACTAGTCTGGAGTTGCGTTTTCAGGAGGACGGTTGGGAAGTTGATCTTCAAGGACATAAGCAAGCTTCTCTGCCTTGAGGACTATCCTCAGGTTTCGAAGCCAGTCCATGAAGTTTGGCCCAGTCAGTTTATTGGTGTCCAAAATGGAACGCAAATTCAGAGAAGACATGATCGAGTGATTATCCTAGAAATACAAATTGAACTTATGTGAGAAGAATGATTAAAGAATGTATCAACATACATTAATAAAAATCTTATTTATTTTTCAAATTGAATAACCCTTTTTATCAATTCGGGAGATCGTAGGAACATCTCCAAATAGGTTGATATCCAACCATAGATAAGAACCACCATGGCTGTGGCCATCAAGTTATTCTTAGCTATGAAGGTAGGTAATTATACCGATTACATATCACATATATGTAACTATCACTTTATGCTATCAACTAATTGAATGTTTGCATAAATCATTGGGTTGTTAACTCATTAACAAGTATGCATCAATATACATAGCACCCAACTGCACCTCTCTTTACATCGACCTTGGCTGTGGCACAACAGATCGATGTTCCAAGCTTAAGGCTGACCCATTAATCAAGAAATAGTTTTAATATGGTTGGAGCTCATTCAACCGTTTAGTCAGGCTTGGATGTGTCCAACAACCAAAACTAAGGATTGACCTCTGACTCCAACTGCATTATTCATAAACTAATTCCATGGTTTGAACATATTGAGGTTCAAGTCGGGCATGGATGTGTCCATCAACCCAAACGAGAAACAAAACTCCGATTCTAACCATATTAATGGAAGGTGTTGGCCTTAATATTTTGTAAGGGGTTTTTGGTCTCATCTTTTCCTTTTAATGCACATTCATGACATATAATTATGTCATGACTAACGATATCCTTAATAAAGTATGTATGTGACTTAAGTTATCAAGTCTCATTAATTGAATTAGGAACCGGATTTCCTAATTCTAATTTCATACTTTATTAAAGGAATTGTTTAGGGAAACAATTTCCTAAATTGTCATTATCAATTTCGGAAATAATATGTTCAAGACTTTGATTTCTCTAAATCAAAACTTGTTAAATTAAGAGACAATTCCCTTAATTCAACCACATATTATTTTCATGAAAATCTCATTTAAGAAACTCTATAGGAAACCATTTTCCTAATTAATTTTGGAGACAACAATATGTAAGAGCATCACCTCTTAAAACATATTTTATTCATGGATTTAATTAATTACAACAAATCGTTTTCTAAGGGTGGCTCCCCGAGGCTCAGATACCCAAAGAAAAGTAATTTGTCGTAAATCCAATTTGGTCCGCTTCGGAAGCGCAACCAAATTAAACATGACAATTTCATTTAAAATTAGGAAATTAAATTACAACAACTAACTTTAAATTGGACGGCTCCCCGAGGCTCAATCCAAAATAAAGAATTTTGTTGTCAATTTAAAAACCAATTCAAATTTAATTGTCAATTAATTGTCCATAAATTTGTCTAGACTTTCTTGAAAGAAAGTGCCCAAAATTGCGAGATTTCATAATAGGTTTTCAGAATAATTGTAAGTTTCTGGTACAAAGAAAACTTACATATTTCCAAAGTTGGAAAATTTCTAAAATAGAAAATTTCCAAGATTGGAAAGTTTCCAAAGATGGGAAGTTTTCACAATTATTATAAAATTTCAGAAACTAGGAAATTTCAAACGTTTGCGAAATTTCATGAGGATTTCCAAACTTTGAAATTCCTAAATCTAAAATTTATTATAATTGGAAAGTTTCCATAATTGAAAAATTTTTCAAAATTGAGATCATGACAAAGTTTTCCGTAAAACAATTTTATGATTATGTCGAACACTAACCGGCTCTGATACCACTGTTGGGACCAGGTGCATGTTGACAAGGATACGGGTTCGTAATATTTTAAAATTTTACGTGCAGCGGAAAAATTAGCATAAAATAATTTCACAAATTATTTTAACCACGTATCTAGCATGCGACCTTATGATGTGTGGACGTAATCATAAATTAAAACATTGCGGAAAAGTAAAATAATTTACTTTGTACTTCGCGTAACTCGAAGAAAGGGACGAGATCCAACCGTAGCGTCCCTTGGAAGCTCCGCCTCTATTCGCGTCCACGCCGAGTTCTCTTCCGGATGACTTCGCAAAGTCACGAGTTTTGTGCTGACGAGAACTACTAGATTTTCTAAAGGCACAACTAGAAGTTCAAGAGAAAAGATAGGAAACTCACCACCAAGAATCGGAATCCAAATTCCGGGAAGAAAGGAGAGGTGATCCGCTTCTTCTTCTTCTTGGTTGGCTTCTCCTTGGTGTTGATGGCTCACGGCAAGTGTGAGGTGCGCCGGCCCTAGCTCTCAAGTAGGGCGCCGGCCCTAGGATGCCCTAGGGGTCTACGGCCCTAGGTGGGAAGGAGAAAGGGGGAAGAGAATGAGAGAGAGAGAGGGAGAGAATTAACCTCTTTATTGCACTATCGATTGGTATTCAAGGCTTGCCTTTGGTTCCTTTATATAGTAGCCTCTCCCTTGCCAAGTCTCTCTTTTAACGGAATTAACGGAATTAGTTATCATAAGAATTTTATCTTATAAAGTTTCTTATGAATTATTCCGTTAAGCCTATTTTATTATAACTAACTTTATAATAAAATCAATTCTCTTCTCCTTTAATTATGGAATAAATTATACAAGAAATTTATAAATTTTCTTATTATGGAAAAATCAATTCATAATTGATTTTATAAAATTAAAATAAACCAATTCATGGATTATTTTAACTTCCATAAAAAGAATAAATTTCTATAAATTTATTTATATAAATTTCTTTATACAAATTTATTTATCCATAATTTATAAAACAAATCGCGCTAGATTTATTTTATTAATTAAACCAAATTAATTGGTTTTCTCTCCTTTAAGTGGCCGGCCAAACCAAGGGGGTTTGGCACCCTCCTTGGCCGGCCAATCAAGCTGCACCCATCGCGAATTAAACTCATTTAATTCGCCCAATAAGCCTTCAAAAGACTTAGCCAATTTTAGCTTCCGTTGCGCCTCTGATTAACTCAGATTCGACTTATTTCTCTTGATCGGAAAATCCAATTTTCAACTCGTTTTAAATCCCTCGGATTACTCGTAGTGCGTGTGACTAAATAGGCTTTCGATTTATGTTGGCCGTCTATAATCAACTAATTATAGAACGATCATGAGTGGCACCTAGTAGTACATCATGACCCCCAATTAATCGAAAGATCAACGGTTTGACCTCAGAAGTAATTCTGAAACCCTTCAACAGCTCTAATGAATCGTACCCCATTCCCTTCACCATCTTATACCCACTTGGTTCAGGACACGGTCTATGTGTGTCAGTCCCCACTAGGCTGACTACGTCACACCTAACCCAAGTAATGTCTTTCTCGTCCTTTGGATTTCTAATTACTCTCATGTATTTAAGAGACTCGCACTCTAAACATGATATGCTCTGGCTAGAGGCTTTGAGTAACAATCCGACGATAGGCCTGGGTATACATCTCCTCGCAAGGAGTGGTGAATCCTTTGTAGGCTGTTCAAACATCTTCAGGCATTTCGGCTTATACCCAATCATCCTGGGTCCACACCTCTGTTGGAGATGCTTGCTTAAGATGTTAAAGTATAAGTCTCCATGACCAAGATGACTTGAACACCACAAGTCAAAGGAACATCGCACTTAAGCTGCAGTAAAAACTTCTGTGACATATCTATATAGATTACCATATGAAGTTTTACAGCTAGTCACTCCAATGAACTAGTTCCCATAACTAGCATCCATGTTTATCTCCGGACATCCCAATGTCACCAGCCAGTGAGAATCAGCTGATTAGAGAATAACCCATGCTAGTCTCAACAGAATTGATAATGTCCATTTTTATCAATTCATCGACTAGTGATATTTTCAATACTTCACAATTGCACATGTAGAGATAATCACTAGTTGTGATCCCATCACAAATTCTCTTATGCTGTGAATTGTATTGCGGACATTCAGTAGATGAGTTTAAGATCCCAATCAAATACACAAACATGTATACTCAAATAGTGAATTATCATTTATTAAAATAAATGTTTACAATCATAAGGTGATTGTCTTAGGACACTTCTCTCATATCACTAACAGCGGGTTACACAATTGATTTCCAATCAAGTCAATATCTAGCTAGGCAACATGACACATTTAACACGGTACTAGTAGGCACAAGGATAGATAACATTATCAAGTTACATTTAAAAGTGCTAGTAATGCTTTTGTCAAGTGTTTCATGTCAAGAGAAGATGAGTCTAACCTTGGGCACCGGAGACTAGCACATGTGAACATGAAGAATATCCGGAAATTGACCAATAAGGGATTAGTTCGTGGCTTACCGAGTATCAAGTATGAAAAGGACAAACTTTGTGATGCATGTCAAATGGGTTGTTAGTAATATGAGAGAAGTGTCTTAAGGCAATCGCCTTATGATTGTAATCATTTACTTTAATAAATGAATATTCACTATTTGAGTATACATGTTCATGTATTTGATTGAGATCTTAAACTCATTTACTGAATGTCCGCAATACAATTCACAGCATGAGAGAATTTGTGATGAATTCACTACTAGTGATTATCTCTACATGTGCAATTGTGAAGTATTGAAATTGTCCCTAGTCGATGAATTGATAAATACGGACACTATCAATTATGTGGAGACTAGAATGGGTTATTCTCTAATCAGCTGATTCTCACTGGATGGTGACATTGGGATGTCAGGAGATAAACATGAATGCTAGTTAAGGGAACTAGTTCATTGGAGTGACTAGCTGTAAAACTTCATATGGTAATCTACATATAGATATGTCAATGAAGTTCTTACTGCAGCTTAAGTGCGATGTTCCTTTGACTTGCGGTGTTCAAGTTATCTTGGTCATGAAGACTTATACTTTGACATCTTAAGCAAGCATCTCCAAGGAGGTGTGGACCCAGGATGATTGGGTATAAGCCGAAGTGCCCGAAGATGTTTGAACAGCCTACAAAGGATTCACCACTACTTGCGAGGAGATGTATACCCAAGGCCTATCGTCGGATTGTTGCTCGAAGCCTCTGGCCAGAGCATGACATGTTCAGAGTATGAATCTCTGGAATACATGAGAGTAATTAGAATCCGTTAGACAAGAAGGACATTACATGGGCTACGTGTGACGTAGTCAGCCTAGTGGGGACTGACACAAATAGACCATGTCCTGAACCAAGTGGGTATAAGATGGTGAAGGGAATGAGGCACGATTCATTAAAGCTGCTGAAGGGTTTCAGAATAGTTTCTGAGGTCAACCGTTGATCTTTCGATTAATTGGGGATCATGATGTACTACTAGGTGCCACTCATGATCGTTCTATAATTGGTTAATTATAGACGGCCAATATAAATTGAAAGCCTATTTAGTCACACGCACTACGAGTGATCCAAGGGATTTAAAACGAGTTGAAAATTGGATTTTCCGATCAAGAGAGATAAGTCGAATCTGAATGTTTCAGAGACGCATCAGAAGCATAAAATGGCTAAGTCTTTTGAAGACTTATTCGACGTATTAAATGAGTTTAATTCGTGAGGTCATGGCTTGGGTTTGGCCGGCCAAAGAGGGTCCCCACCCTCTTTGTTTGGCTGGCCACATTAAAAGGGGGAGAACCAAATTGTTTGGTCCAAATTATAAAATAAGCCGCGCGTGGTTTGTTTTATAAAATTATGGATAAAGAAATTTATATAAAGAAATTTATATAAAGAAATTTATATAAAGAGATTTATTTTTCATGGAAATTAAAATGAACCTTGGATTGATTTATTTTATTTTATAAAATCAATAATGGATTGATTTACCATGATAATGAAATTTATATAAAAAAATTTCTTTCCATAATAAAAGGGGAGACATGGTTGTTTTTGTTGGTGCCCCGGCTGGTTTTGATGTGATCAACTAGGTTAGTTAGGTCTTGTGTGTTTTTAATCCCTCTGCTAAGTGTGCAGGAGCTTAGGTACGGAGGAAGTCGAGTGTAAGACGTAGCGGACGAGAAGGATTGTGCGGGGAAGTGAGCCGACGGGCTCGGTACAATCCGAGGGACGCGGATGCTGCGGAAGAGTACACTGGTGGAGCGAGAAGGACGTGCGCGGTGTCCGAGGGACGAGAAGCCGGGAGGAAGGACGCTCGAGGGGCGAAAGGCCGGAGTCGGGTTCGGGTGAGCCTAACTCCGATTGGTCGGAAATCACCCAGAAGACGAAGAATCAAAAAGACTAGTCCAAGCGCCCAAAAGAAAAGAGAAAATTATTTGGTGCCACGAAGGATCGAACCCGAGACCTCAACAACTCACACTAATCCACTTACCATTTGGACTAAAGGGCAATGGTAGTAAAATGTTGCCGATATTACTACTTAGAGATTACAACAGCGACATGGAGATTCCAACAGCCATCTCGAGGAAAGATAAAGTTTTAATTAAAACAATTAAAACTTAAAGGATAATATTACATTATCCTTTAATCAAATCCAATGGATGCAGTTTAATCCCATCCAAGATCAACCATCAAGATCGAATCTGCAAATCAACAGATAAGAGAAATCCTATCAAAGATCTACGATCTGGATTTATTTTCCTAACCTATAAATAGGCTTGGAGTTTTAGAAGTTAATGCAATTAATTAAGTTGTAAACTCTCTTTCTCTCTAAGCTTTCTCTGTGCTACAACTGTAAAGGCTTCTCCACCTTAAGGAGTTTCTGTTTGAGCATTAACTGCCTTGGAAGCAACGACTCTGTTGCAACCAAGTTTATTTCTTTTTAAAGACGAGTGTTAGTGTTTATTTTTCATAAACCGTCTATTCACCCCCCTCTAGCCGGTCGACCCGATCCTACAAGTGGTATCAGAGCGGGTTCGCTTTTGAAGGACTAATCGCCTGAGAAAGCAACAAGACGATGGCCGGCGCGGACATTCATCCACCTAAATTCGAAGGGGATTTCACCGTCTGGAAGAAAAAAATGGAGGTATTTTTTCGTACAGATTTTGATATTCTTTTATCAATAAAATATGGTTTTGCAGTTCCTAAAGATGCGAACGGGGATGAAAAAGAAGAAAGCTTGTGGAATAAGAAGGAGCAGTCGGAATCTGTTGCCAATGGTAAGGCCGAGTTCCACCTCCTAACAGTCTTGCCTACTCAAGAGGTAAACCGGATCGGCAACTACCACTCCGCAAAAGAATTATGGGAGAAGTTCCTAGAACTTCATGAGGGTACCTCTGAAGCCAAATCAGCAAGAAAGGATCTCCTCCGGAACCAGCTGATAAACCTGCAAATGAAGGAAGGAGAAACGGTGGCTGAACTTCATGCCAAAATAAAGGAGCTAATCTCCGGACTCACCCAACTCGACGAATCGGTAAGTAATCGCGACTCCATTCGATACGCCCTCAACGCCTTCCCAAGGACCCAGGAGTGGAGCTCAATCGTCGACGCTTATTACATCTCCAAAGATTTAGAGGTAAGTACATTAGATGAAATGTTTTCCATTTTCGAATTACACGAATCTCGGTGGGCAGGATCTAGAAAGACGAAGAATCTGGCCCTAAACACAAGGAGAACGGAGAAGGAGTCAGAATCCTCGACGGACGACGAGACAACGCAAATAGTAAGTTCGTTTAAAAGTTTTTTTAAAGCTAATAACTTTTCGAGAATGCAGAAGAAAAGGCGGTCTCCGAAGAAACGAACTGTCCGATGCTACAACTGCAACGAGGAGGGACACCTAAAAGATCAGTGTCCCAAAATCAAAAACCAGCCAAAGAAAAAGAAGGCATTGAAGGCCACCTGGGATGAGACCTCGTCGGACGAATCAGAAGTTCAAGAGTACGCGGGACTTGCGCTGATGCCAAGTCATCAAGAGGGGAGCAGTGTTGAAGGGGGAGCGACATCAGAAAGCGACAACGAAGAAGGAACCTCGCTTTTCGAAAGCGATCCGGTAAGTGAGGTTTGTTTTCTTCCTCATGATCAATTATATGCTGGTGTTAAAGCCTTGCTCAAATCTAATTGCAGATTAGAAAAAGAAAATTCTAAATTAAAAAATGAAAATATTGATCTGAAAAATTTAGTTGAGAAATTAGAATGTGATATTGTCTGTTTGCGGCACAAGAAAAATAGTTATCCTGAAAAGTTGAATTGGTATTTTAAAAACCATAAAGGCCAATTTAAAAAGGTGTCAAAGAATTACATTCCATCCAAATTTTTAGTTAATCCTGTCGATAGAAATCTATTTTGGATACCAAAATCAATTTTGAATTAGTTTTCTACTACTGCATAATTTTTCTTGCAAAATTAGAAATAGATTAACACATTTTATGAATAAGTTTCTTTTGAAAAAATTTTTTACCTAGACTTTCTTACAAAATTCAATTTCTATTTTTACTTGATACAAGAGTATCTTATTTGTTTACTGTGAAATTTTAGAAATTTTTTTTGATAAATTTTGAATTTCTATTATTTTTCATTTTGAAAAGTAAACTTTTAACTTTAAAAATAGAAAATTAATTTATTCTGCCACTATATGATTTATTTTTGAATATACAAAATAGATTTTAATTTGGAAATTTTTGTAAAAAGCAATAATTTTATCTTCCACCTGTACAAAAATTTTTAAAATTTTCCAATGGACGAATTAATTTCTATAAATTTTTAATTGAAATTCATATTTTTTAATTTTAAAAAATATTTGAAAATTTTTTATTCAAAAATTAATTTTCGGTGATATGCACTTAATCTATTCACGGCTCAAAAAAAAAATGTTTCACATTTTTCTAAGTTCTAATCATATTTTTTTCCTTTCCCTATTTTTTGTGCCCCATTTTTGCTGTGATCAAAGGGGGAGAGTAGCTTAAGTTTAGGGGGAGGTTGTGGTTATTGATTGCAATATTTTTTTTTCTATGCTTAACTGCTTAATTTAGTTTTATTGTTTTTTTTTTTGGTTTACCCTAACTAAACTTGGGTTGATCCACATCAAAAAGGGGGAGATTGTTGGTGCCCCGGCTGGTTTTGATGTGATCAACTAGGTTAGTTAGGTCCTGTGTGTTTTTAATCCCTCTGCTAAGTGTGCAGGAGCTTAGGTACGGAGGAAGTCGAGTGTAAGACGTAGCGGATGAGAAGGATTGTGCGAGGAAGTGAGCCGACGGGCTCGGTACAATCCGAGGGACGCGGATGTTGCGGAAGAGTACACCGGTGGAGCGAGAAGGACGTGCGCGGTGTCCGAGGGACGAGAAGCCGGGAGGAAGGACGCTCGAGGGGCGAAAGGCCGGAGTCGGGTTCGAGTGAGCCTAACTCCGGTTGGCCGGAAATCACCCAGAAGACGAAGAATCAAAAAGACTAGTCCAAGCGCCCAAAAGAAAAGAGAAAATTATTTGGTGCCACGAAGGATCGAACCCGAGACCTCAACAACTCACACTAACCCACTTACCATTTGGACTAATGGGCAATGGTAGTAAAATGTTGCCGATATTATTACTTAGAGATTACAACAGCGACATGGAGATTCCAACAGCCATCTCGAGGAAAGATAAAGTTTTAATTAAAACAATTAAAACTTAAAGGATAATATTACATTATCCTTTAATCAAATCCAATGGATGCAGTTTAATCCCATCCAAGATCAACCATCAAGATCGAATCTGCAAATCAACAGATAAGAGAAATCCTATCAAAGATCTACGATCTGGATTTATTTTCCTAACCTATAAATAGTCTTGGAGTTTTAGAAGTTAATGCAATTAATTAAGTTGTAAACTCTCTTTCTCTCTAAGCTTTCTCTGTGCTACAACTGTAAAGGCTTCTCCGCCTTAAGGAGTTTCTGTTTGAGCATCAACTGCCTTGGATGCAACGACTCTGTTGCAACCAAGTTTATTTCTTTTTAAAGACGAGTGTTAGTGTTTATTTTTCATAAACCGTCTATTCACCCCCCTCTAGCCGGTCGACCCGATCCTACAGTTTTTATTATAAATTAAGTTATAATAAAACTTGACATAATGGAATAATTCATAGAAAAATTTATAAGATAAATTTCTTATAAAAATTTATTCCGTTAAAAGGAGACTTGGCGATTGAGAGGCTACTATATAAAGGAACCAAGGCAAGGCTTGGAAATTAATCCAAGAGATCAAGGATTCTTGCCTAGCCTCTCTCCCTCTCCTTCTCTCCCTCTCCCTCCTCTAGTGGCGTCGGCCCTAGAGGCCCTCCCTTTGGTTGCCGTGAGCTTCCTCCACCAAGAAGCCGCCGAAGAAGAAGAAGAAGTGGGCGCAACTCCTTCCTTCCTCCCGGAATCTTGATTCCGTTCTTCGTTTGGTGGTTAGTTTTTCCATCTCTCTCTTGGTATTCTTGTCGTGCCTTTGGAGAATCTAGTAGTTCTTGTCGGCACGAAACTCGTGGCTTTGCGAAGTCATCCCGAAGAAAACTCGGCGTGGACGCGAATAGAGGCGGAGCTTCCAAGGGATGCTACGGTTAGATCTCGTCCCTGTCTTCGAGTTACGCGAGGTATTAAGTAAATTAGTTTACTTTCTGCAAAATTTTAAATATATGATCATGTCCACACAACATAAGGTTGCATGCTAGATGTGTGGTTAGATAATTTGAGAAATTATTTATGCTAAATCTTCCGCTGCACGTAATTAAAATTTTAAATTACGAACCCGCATCCATGTCAACATGCACCCGGTCCCAACATGGGTAAGCAAACAAAATCTGCACATAAAGGTAAAAGCACTGTAAGTACTTCTGCCGCATTGGATTTACTTCACATGGACTTATTTGATTGTGGTACAATTATGTCATTGAATGGTAGTAGATATTGTTTTGTTATCATTGATGATTTTACTAGATATACATGGACATATTTTCTAAAACATAAGGATCAAACCTTAGATGTATTCATTTCTTTTTTAGAAGAGTTGAAAACGAAAAATCATCAACCATTAAAACAATAAGAAGTGATCATGAAAGTGAATTCCAAAATCAAAGATTTTTAGAGTTTTATCAGGATAGAGGGTATAGACATGAGTTCTCCACTCCTAGAACACCACAACAAAATGGTGTTGTAGAAAGGAAGAACCGTGTTTTACAAGAGGTTGTACGAAACATGCTCAATGAGTACTCATTACCGAGTTACTTATAGGCTGAAGCTGTGAATACAGCTTGCTATGTGCAAAATCGAGTCCTCATCCATAGATTCTTAGGAAAGACTCCTCATGAGCTTTGGTTTGGAAAACCACCTACAGTTAAATACCTTAGGGTGTTTGATTGTAAGGTATTTATTCTAAACACCAAGGACCATTTTGGAAAGTTCACAGCAAAAGCTGATGAAGGGATACTTGTCGGGTACTGCCTGGTCAACAAAGCTTACAGAGTCTACAACAAGAAATCTAGATTGGTTGAAGAGTCTTCTGATGTTGTCTTTGAAGAAATTCCCAAAGTAAATGATCAATCAGAAGATGTTGAAGGAGCTCAATTCGAACTCAGGCAATTGGGTTTGGATGAAAGTCCAAATATTGTTAATGGTGGTGATGAGTCTGATGACGGTGAACCTAGACAACGTAACCCATAGATCAGCCGGATCCTGAGGCTGAGCCGGTGTCTAGTGAAACCATTCAAGAAGCACCACCAACACCAAGGACAACTAGGTTAGCCTCTAGCCATCCCCAAGACCAAATTGTTGGAGACATCCACCATGGGGTTAGGACTAGATCATTCTTCCGGAATGAGGCTAATGAAGTTGCCCTAATTTTTGAAATTGAACCAAGAAAAATTGATGAGGCACTAAATGATCCCGATTGGATCATTGCCATGCAAGATGAACTAGGTCAATTCGAAAGAAGTCAAGTTTGGGACTTAGTCCCTAGACCTAAGAAGACCACCATTATTGGAACCAAATGGGTCTTCAAGAACAAACTGAACCATAAGGGAGAAATCATGAGAAACAAGACATGCTTGGTAGCCAAGGGCTACAGTCAAGTTGAAGGCCTTGATTATGATGAGACCTATGCTCCCGTGGCACGATTAGAGTCCATCCAATTAATGCTTGCATTTGCAGCACATCGTGGTTTCGAGCTATAACAAATGGATGTCAAATCGGCCTTTCTAAATGGTTTAATAAGAGAGGAGGTCTATGTCGAACAATCTCAGGGGTTTGAGAGTACCGAATTCCCTAACCACGTGTTCAAACTCAAGAAGGCACTTTATGGCCTTAAACAAGCACCCCGAGCTTGGTATGAGCGGTTGTCGACATTCCTCATTGAAAGAGGTTTTGTAAGAGGACAAATAGACCCCACACTATTTCTACGGAGAGATGGTGATAATATATTTGTAGCCCAAGTATATGTCAATGACATAATTTGTGGCTCAAACAACAAGGGTTATTTAAATGAATTTATTGGACACATGGAGAGTGAATTTGAAATGAGTCTAGTGAGAGAGTTGACTTTCTTCCTTGGACTCGAAATCAAACAAACTCGAGATGGAATCCATGTGTACCAATCAAAGTACACACAAGAGATGCTCCGAAAATTTAACATGAGTGATTCGAAGAAAGTTACCACTCCCATGGCTACAAACACAAGATTAGATAATGATGAGAATGGTAAACCTGTTGACCTAACTCAATACCGGAGCATGATAGGTAGTTTGCTATACCTCACAGCTAGTCGACCTGATATACTTTCTGCTATGGGTATGTGCGCTAGGTATCAAGTATATGTCAAGAAATCTCATTTAATTGCTGTTAAACGAATTTTGAGATACCTTAAGGGCACAATTGGGGTTGGTCTTTGGTACCCCCGTACCGAATCATTTGACCTGATTGGCTATACCGATTCCGATTATGCTGGGTGCAAGTTGGATTGGAAAAGCACAAGTGGGGGTTGCCAATTCCTAGGTTCATCATTAGTTAGTTGGTCAAGTCAGAAGCAACATTATGTGGCTCTCTTCACGACCGAGGCAGAATATATCGCCATGGGAGAGAGTGTATCACAATTGTTGTGGATGATACATACTCTAGAGGACTATGGATTGAGCTATAAGGGTGTGCAAGTGTTGTGTGACAACATTAACACTATTAACCTAACCAAGAATCCAGTCCATCATTCTAGGACTAAGCATATTGAAGTGCATCACCACTTCATTAGGGATCATGTTGCTAGAGGAGATATTGTACTCTCACATGTAGAGTCCAAATCAAGTCTAGCGGACATTTTCACTAAACCACTCCCCGAGAATGAATTTAGTTTCTTAAGAAGGGAATTTGGAATGTGTCACGCTTTATAGGATTAAAATGCATTCAAAACCCTTCATGATTATTTCAAATTGTTGGGAACAGTTGGGTAACTTAGGGACATCTCACACAAACTATAAGGGTTAACAAAACGTTTTTGTTTGCTAGAAATGGGGTGAGATGCTAGGATCAACTCAATTTCTCAAAATGTCAATGCATCCCTTAAGAAATTTGGTTGACGAGATAATAATCACTACGGTGACCAAGTATGGGAAAAAATAATGCATAACACATGTGTATTTGGCTCCATGATCATTCTTGGACATTCCAATCAAGGAAACTTGATTGGAAACCTTATTTGGATACAAACTTGATTGAGAATTGATTGAATGGTTTTTATTGAGTTTGACTCCACTTGGGTGGAGCAAAGTGATTGTTAGACTCATAAGGACCTTTGATCCTTGTTAAGGGATCAATTATAGTCATGGGAACACTTCCAAGATCGATAACTTTCATCAGATCTTATCAGAAATCATTTGGAAGTCTAAAACTGAAAGTTTCATATCGTACCAGGATAAATCAAGAAGCCTGATCGGTCCAGTGACCGATCAGAAGTTGTCTGATCGGTCCACAGACCAATCAGTAAGCTCACAGAAGGTTCACAACCCTCTGCTGGACCTCTGATCGGTCCCCGGAACGATCTGGCCCCCCGCCTTATGGTGATCGGTCCACAGACCGATCAGAGAGGTCACAGAACACTTCGCGAAAAATTGTCCAAACATTCTGTGTTGGCCTGGATCGGTCCACAGACCGATCTGGCTCACTTGTGGATCGGTCCACAGACCGATCAGGAGGCTCACAGAAAACCTCCCAAACTTACTGTCCGCGGCCCGATCGATCACCCGATCGATCAGGATTCTTCCTGATCGGTCTCACGACCGATCAGGACTGATCCAGTCCGATTAGGCTGGAGCCTGATCGGTCTGGGCGCTCCCAGATCGAACGGTGATCCATTCGATCACATTAAATTGTGGTTGGTGGACCGATCCACCAACCTATTAACTCCCATTTTCCCTTACTCCGAAGCCCTAACCAACCAAAACCCCTCATCTTCTTCCTTCTTTCTCTACGCGTGAGCTCTTCTCCTTCCCGTGCACGTGCGATCTCCTTGCTATGCGTGAGTCCTCCTGTGATCTCTTCTCTTGCACGTGAGTTCTTCTTCTTGCTGTTAGTGTTCTCAGCAACTACTAGTGGCGAGCTCGAGTCCCTGCAACGCTTGCGCCGTGATCTTCTCTCTGCGTGCGACCTTGCAAGGGTTCTCTTCTTCAACCTGACCAGATCTTCTTCTACTAATCATCAATGGCACCTAAGTAAGGATCTCCTACTCTCATCTTGTTGATTACCTCAAATATGATGATACTTGGTGAACTAACTTTGATGTTTGATTTTGGGGTTTATTTTGGTGTGTGTCGTGTATGCCTTCCCACATGATCGAATCTTATTTGATTTTTGATCAAATCTTACCTTTGTGATCCTTTGATTTGTGTCATGATTATTAACTTTGTCCATTCAATTTGGTGTCGTGACTTTACCTTACCCTACTGATTAAATCAAATCCGGTGTCATTGATCAAACTTGTGTGTTCACTTCTTTGATCAATATCATATTTGCTACCAAATGATTCCACATCCTTTAGAAAATCAACTAAGGGCAAGGAACCCGCTGAAGGGTCTTCCAAAGGCAAAGAGTCGACTGAGGGTACCTCACAATCCAGAGCTCCCTCATCCTCTTCGAGATCTCAACCACCTCCTCATACAAGATTTCAAAATATCCATTACATGCTAGCCTTTGAATTTCACACTTTCAAACTCATGCCCTGTCGAACTGTGGACAGAGCATTCATTTACGAACATTGTCCATCGATACGACAAATCATTGAGTTTTATGAACTTCAGTCCATTATCTTTCTCGAAAGGCCAATTAACTTTGATTTAGTCTCCGAATTCTATAACAACATGGTCAGTGGTGAGCGTTCAGGATGGAGGACCCGTGTCGCCAGTATCGACCTCAATTTTACCAGATCAGCCATTACTGCATTCCTTGATTGTCGGCATTCGGATCATGATTTTCCTCTCTATCCTTTTCTTTCGAATCCTGTACCGGTTCCCTTCAATGGAGTCACACCTGACTCTATCCATGAGTAATTTTTTGGCCATCCCAGGCCAGGGGGTCCCGGTGAACCCACCAGTGATTTCCCCACATTTGCTGCTCTCCGTCATTCCCCCGTTGATTATGTCTTGTTTAAGATTATCACTAACTCTCTCATCCCTACTACTTCGAAGCACTTAGATGAAATTCACTCATTTCACTACTTGATGCTCTACGGGATGCATCGACAGTTAGACTTTGATATAGTGACCATCATCTACTTCTCCATCAACGTCTACAGTCAAATGGACGGTCAGACAATTTACATGCCATTCGGAAATATCATTACAGCCTGGCTGCACCTGGTTGGTATCGACGTCTCACAGGGCAGCATTGTGCCTATGGTACGGCAGGACTGCCGACTTGACCGATGCACGTTGGCCCAGTCTGGCATTGTTGTCAGATCGCAGGGGCTGAAGTGGAAGGATAGGAGACGTGTGGGGGAGTTACCTAGGACAGCCCATAATCAGGAGCCACCCATTGCTGCTGAGGAGTACTATGAGTCAGATCCAGACCTCCGCTGGCAGGTTGCGGAGCTGGAGTGGACGATGCAGCGCGAGTTTCATATTTCAGAGCTCTGGCGATAGGAGGTCAGCTCTGAGCTTCGGTCCTTCGATCGCCGACTACTCGCTATAGCATCCGATGTTTCTGAGATCTGCTCACAGCAGGAGGCGTGGTACGAGGAGTGGCACCTGCATACATTTCCTGACGATACGCCCTCCAGCAGCACTCTACCAGGGGATTTCATATATATTGACGATACATCTGACGATGATCCGCTGAGCATTGATGATGTTGGCTGCTATGATATGTGTTACATTTGACTTTTATGGCTTTGTGGTGTATTTGACATGACCTTGATGCTATGTGATGCATCTGACTCTATCACTAGCTTTCATGTTTACCTTACTATATTATGCTTATTGTTAGTTTATATGATTGTTCATATGACTGCTATCATCATTTATGCCTATTTTGCATTGCTATGCTTATTCTCACTCCATGTCCATATGATACATATGATTGTTTTGCCATGATTTCTATTTATCATATGTTTTCATGTGTTTTCAAAATCAAATCAAATCTTATGTTGTTTTGGGAAACCCCTAGGGTTGAGGGGGAGTATGGTTTAAACATAACAACCCATCTACATCCTTTTTTGGTGTTTGACAAAGGGGGAGAGTGTGGTTGGTTAGGTTTAGGACGATTACAAGTTTAATGGTTGTAGGGGGAGGATCCTGATTCTCCTACAATTCAGTGATTTGAGATAATTGGATTAAAATTCCTAAACTTAAAATCGGGTTGTCAAACGACAAAAAGGGGGAGATTATTGATGCAGTCTGACCCTGATTGTTGTTTTGGTGTTGACACCGATTTTAGTTTAGGTTGATGAGATGATTGGGATTAAGTCCTAGTCGTGGGTTAGGCATACCTAGTGGGACTAGGTTTGGAGAAAAAGCCTGGCTTGGAGGGTCAGGTCCTAGCTTGAGAAGCTAGGTGGATGAAATCCTAACTTGGAGGGTTAGGTGTGAGAAAGTCCTAGGTTGGAGGGCTAGGTGTGGAAAATCCTGACCTGGAGGGTTAGGTGTGGAAAAGTCCTAGCTTGGAGGGCTAGGTGTGAAAAGTCCTAACCTGCAGGGTTAGGTGGGAAAAGTCCTAGCTTGGAGGGCTAGGTGGATGAAATCCTAACTTGGAGGGTTAGGTGTGGAAAAGTCCTAGCTTGGAGGGCTAGGTGTGGAAATTCCTAACTCGGAGGGTTAGGTGATTGGAAATCCCGGTGAGTGAAGCCGGGTCCTGGTGAGTAAAGCCAAGTTGACTGAAGTCCTAGTGAGTGAAGCTGGGCACGGAGTCTTAGTCCGAGGGACTGAGCACGAGTCAGGGGAGGCTGGGAGCTAGTTCTCTAGACTTAGAGTGGGTTTGGCCTAGTCTGGATCGGTCTGGTGACCGATCAGGGAAGTTGGCACGAAGTTCCCTTGTGGATCAGTCTGGTGACCGATCCAGCTATGACTGATCGGTCTGGTGACCGATCAGGAAGCATACAGTGAGTTTGGGAACTTACTGCTCGGCTCCTGATCGGTCTGGTGACCGATCAGGGAGCATAGAGTTCACTTACTGCTCAGCTCCTGATCGGTCTGGTGACCGATCAGGGAGCACACAGTGGGTTTTGGACCCCCTACTGCTCGGCTCCTGATCGGTCCGGTGACCGATCTAGAACACTGTTCAGATCATTCTGGTGAACGATCAAATATCGCGAGTTCCTCTCTATGACCGATCAGGATGGATCCTGATCGGTCTGAGCATGCCCTGATCGGTCTAGTGACCGATCAGGAGGTTTAGACTGCGAAGCTGGGAGATCACCCTGCAAAGGGGTGGATCGGTCTGGTGACCGATCCACGACTTGGGATCGGTCTGGTGATCGGTCCAGGAGAAGTCGTGATTCCTGATTATGCATTGGGGACCGATCAGGATGGAGCCTGATCGGCCTGAGCCCAACCTGATCGGTTCGGTCACCGATCAGTAGCTTGCAGCTTTAATTCGAAAACGTTGTCAGAGCTCTGATTTCATCTGTTTCTCTGCTGACTCGCTACTGATTTCTGCTCCTAACCTCTATTTGTTGATACTCCATTGATTTGCTGAGCTAATGAGCTACTAAGTGTGCAGGTTACTCAGGTTTACTTCAAGGGAGTCAAACTGAGGCTTTTGTTACGACAGATTGGGCAGTTTTCCATCTCAGGTTGCAACGAACGCTGGCGACGACTGGCAGCTGACTGGGGCTCGACTAGGGCTAGACTGAGGAGAGCTCCGGGAGTCCAGGAGAGGTCAGGATAGCTGGGTTGTCTCAGATGAGCAGCTGAGGGCTACAGAGGAGCGTCTGTGGCAGCGTAGGTTAAGAGATGAGATGAGAAGTGGTGAAAGAGCAGTTCTCCACCATTGAAAGCTTTGCTCCAACACTTGTGCGATTACTCTGATCTGTTGATCCATTATTTGTGAAGCAACCTGCTGTTACGTGAGCACTTGGGAAGAAGAAACAAGAACCTTGGCGAGTCCATCAGCGAGAAGACACGAAGAAAGGAGTTCTTGCATGAGATCTGCGCTGAGTGGAGCTCGGTGAGAAGTTTGCTTGTGTTCTTGAGGTTCATAGTGCTCAGTAAGATCCTTCTTGTGTTTCTTGTACTTAACACTTCATTTATCTTGAAACGTTGTGGAGAGGTTACTCCACCGAGAAGGAGGTTGCATTCTATCCGGATTTTCCAGGGCTTGATCTACCGACGATCAAGGGATCACCCACCTTAAGGGCACGCCAAGGAGTAGGGACAAGTTATCCCCGAACCTTGTAAACGATCATTGTTAGCGTTTTCGATTTGCTTTCCATTTCTGCAATTCGTTTATGTTTTTGCATTTCTTCCGCTGTGCTACTAATCCATGAAGTGCAGAAATTTCCAAAGAGAAAACGATTTGTGGTGTCTGGCTATATTCACCCCCTCTCTAGCCATCCAAGTTCCAACAGGGAGAGATTGCGTCTTCATCATCCAATGATGATGAAGCTGTGGTTGAATGATTACTTGATTCATCTCCACTCTCCATGTTTGAATCTTCTAGTGCCATGAGAGCCATGTGACAGATGCTCTTCTCCTCCTCCTTTTCCTTCTTCTTCTCCTTCTTCTTCTTTCATCTGTCCCCTGCTACAAAAGCAATACCCTTCTCCTTTGGGCTTTTGTTAGCGATCTCATGTAATTTCATTTCACAAAAGAAATCTTCTAATTTAACAATGGAAAGATCCTTAGATACCTTGTAGGCATCCACCATAGATGACCACAAGACATTCCTAGGAAAAGATTTAAGTATATACCTTACAAGGTCCCGATTTTCTACCCTCTCATCGATTGAGTGCAAACCGTTGAGGATTTCCTTGAACCGACTATGAAGCTTACTTACAGTTTCATTTTCTTCTATAGAGAGGTTCTGGAGTTGGCTGAGGAGGAGATCTTTCTTGGCTATCCGGGAGTCTCGAGTGCCTTCATGGAGCTCAATAAGTTTGTTCCATAGATCCTTGGCACTGGTGAAGGGACCAACCTTAATCAGTTGCTCCTTGGTCATCCCACACTGCAGGGTGACCACAGCCTTAGCATCAGCCTCTCCCTTCCTTGTCTGTTCGGCTGACCACCTTGTTGAGTCAAGTTCTTTGCCCTCAGCATCTTTTAGAGGGGTGAATCCCTCCTTGACTGAAAACCACATACCAATATCAGTCTTGAAGTAATACTCCATTCTTGATCTCCAATATTGGAAGTCGGCTCCATCAAAGAATGGGGGTCGGTTGGTGCTGAATCCTTCTCTCAAAGTCATTCTTCTTATGCTCTTCGGGTGTTAAACCGTTGGAAAGAGCCCCAGGCTCTGATACCACTTGTTAGACCTTGGATGGCTAGAGAGGGGGGTGTGAATAGCCAGACACTTAAAAAACTTGCTTCTTTTTGTTTCTGCACTTAGGGTTAGCAACGAAAGAAAACACAGAACAGAAACACAACAGAAATACAGAAAGAAGAACAAACGTTAACAGAGAGATTTACAAGGTTCGAGGATAACTTGCCCCTACTCCTTGGCGTGCCCGTGAGGTGAGCGATCACTTGATCATCGGCAGATCAAGCTCCAGAAATCCGGATAATCAAAACTCCTTCTCGGTGGAGTAACCTCTCCACAGATCTTAAAGATGAATTAGGTTAAGCACAAAAGATCACGAGAAGAACTTACAGATGGAAACTTAAGCACAGGCACAGAAAGCGCGAAGGAGAAACTTCACAGAGCACAACACACAACACATCACAACCATAACACAAGAGCCTTCACTCATCTCTTCGTTCTCGTTGTTGTTGGTGCAGAAAGCACCCAAGTCAAACCTGTGTTTTGATAATGGCAACAGGGTTCAAAAGTTAAGTCTTACTTGTTATCTAACATGTCACTCAAGTGTGCAGGGTAAAAAGCCCTAGCAAAGGAATGCTAGGCACTGGCGAAGGAATACCAGGGTAAAAAGCCCTAGCGAAGGACTGCTAGGCACTGGCGAAGGAATGCCAGGGTGAAAAGCCCTAGCGAAGGACTGCTAGGCGCCAGGCGAAGGACAGCCTGGGACTGAATCCCTAGCGAAGGAATGCTAGGCACCGGGCAAAGGACAGCTCGGCATCCAAGACCTGGCGAAGGACCGCGAGGCAAAAGTCCAACCAGAGGAACGGTTGGCATCAGGTACATTCTCCCGAGAGGAGTAGGTGAGGACGCGTTCCCCGTCGAGGGAACAGTAGGCATCGGTTCGACCTAGGGCTCCATTTTGGAGACCCAAAGTCAGAACCAAGACAGCTAAGGCTGTATAAACTAACACATTATTATTTTATGTTGTTTTGGACTAACCCTGGATGTAGGACCAAAAGAACGAGTGTCTGCAGCTCAGAGAGCCTCAAAGGAGTGAGGCAGTGGCTGAGTAGGGCGCCCGGAGTGTCCCGGGCGCCCCCAAGGTGCATACAAAATAATGTAATTAAGAATGGCTTCGAACAGCTGCTGGACGGGGCGCTCCCGTGCTCCCGGGCGCCCCCGCTTCTCCCGGGCGCCCCAGCGTCCCGAGCGCCCCCAATGCAAGCCTACGAAGAGAAGCCAGCCAAGCCAAAGGGATAAAGATTTGACCCGGTCAACCCGGGCGCCCCCAGCGTCCCGGGCGCCCCGGTCAAGATGTGATCCCGAGGTTGAAGGGATCAGAAGTTGACCGAGGGAAAGGTGGATCGGCCGACACGTGGGGGGGCGCCCCCGACGTCCCGGGCGCCCCCAGGCCCTATAAAAGGGCCCTCGACCCCAAGGCTTGGAGCATCAATTTCATTCAACACTTCTACGCTCTTCTGCTCCCGCGCTCTGCTCCGGAAACCTCCCGACACGAGACTCAAGCGCCAACGACGTCCAACTGCTCCGAAAATACCATCTACTCCGGACGTCGGTAAAGAAGAGTTGATTTTTAATTTACTGCACTTATTCTGTAATCAATCTTTGTAAACTGCTTTTGTGCCTCATATAGAATTGCCCAAAGTAAACGATCAACGATCGTGGGCCTTGGAGTAGGAGTCGACCTAGGCTCCGAACCAAGTAAAACTACCCGTGTTCGTGTGTTGTGTTTTAATTTCCGCTGTGTAATTTCTCTATCCCTAAATCCGAATGCTTTTCGATATTCACCCCCCTCTATCGGTTCTCTCGATCCAACAAGTGGTATCAGAGCGGGGAAGTTCAAATTTGGTGCAACCACCAGTTTGAAAATTTTTCGGATTTTTTTTTTCTCGTTCGAATTTCTTCTAAATCCTTCGTTCGAATTTTTTTTCTTTTCGTTAATCGAGGTTGGTGCAACACCCCTCGTTATTTTATTTTCCTTATCCCGCACTACTAATCCAAGACCAAGTCTTGGGAAATTTTTTTTGCTTGTTAGTTATCTTTTTCAGATTAAATGGCCATGCAAGAAGGATTCAGCACCGCCAGACCTCCACTTTTCAGTGGAGAAGACTTTTCTTACTGGAAAAGTCGAATGGAGGTCCACCTGAAAACTCAGGTGGACATGTGGATTATCATCCAGTCCGGACTGAAGATTCCCACAAATGCTGAAGGAGTTCCTCAAAGCTACACAGAGTGGGACACCGCTCTGAAACGAAGAATCGAAGCAGATGCAAAGGCGACTCAAACCCTTCAATGTGGCTTAACAAAAGAGGAGCTGAACCGGGTGGGCCCCTTCAACAGTGCCAAGGAGCTGTGGGTAAAACTGATCGAGCTACACGAAGGAACATCAGACACTCGGATCAGCAAAAGAGACCTGCTTCTGAACAAGCTGTACACCATCAAGATGGCCGACAACGAAACAGCAGCCCAGCTTCACGCACGAATCCAAGAATTGATCAACGGTCTTCACACTATAGGTCACAAGGTCGAAAACCGTGACCTAATAAGGTATGCTTTAAATGCTTTCCCTAGAAACACCTTGTGGGCATCTATGGTAGATGCATACAAGGTTTCAAGGGACCTTTCAAAAATTAAGTTAGATGAATTATTTTCCAAATTAGAACTTCATGAACAGACTAACTGTAATATGGCCGAGAAAGGTATTGCCTTCATTGCAGGTAAAACTGGAAGAACAACCAAGAAGAAACCTCAACCTGAACCCGAGTCTAACTCAGACTCAGACTCAGAAGATGAAGAAGGAGATCGACCTGAGCTGGTCCGACTGGCCCGAAGCTACTATAAAAAATTGAAGAACCAAACCAACAGAAGGAAGGCCAACCGAAGGAAGGACGAACCAGCTGAACCCACAAAAGACAAAAACAAGCCCAACGTGACTTGCTACGAGTGCAAGAAGAAGGGCCACTACAAGACAGAGTGTCCAAACCTAAAGGAGACCAAAAAGTCAAGAAGAAAGAAAGCACTCCAAGCAACCTGGGACGAATCTTCCTCAGAAGAAGCACCCTAGTCAAACCTACTAGCCTTGACCGCCTCAGAAGAAGTCGAGACCGAGTCAGAATCAGAACAGGACGACGGCAGACTAACCTTTTCAGAAGACGGCGAAATCAAGGTAAGTGGTTTCAATAGAAGTCAATTAAATGAACTTATATCTTATCTTTCTCGAGATTTGGCAAAAGCCAAACTCTGAGTCGAATCCCTCCGAAAGGAAGTAAAACTCCTGAAAGAGGGAGCTGACTCTAAACCCTTAACCGAGAAGGATCAAGAAGGAACTCCTACTCAAGTTGAAAAACTTGAGAAGGAGAACTCCTCCCTGAAAACTCAGGTTAAGGATCTTAGATCAGCTTTAGAACGATTCACATCTGGTTCCAAGGGTCTTGACATGATTCTTGGAAAGCAGAAATCAGTTCTAAACCGATCCGAACTTGGCTATAGAACCAAATCTAGACAAAGATCTTACTTTGCTGTACTGAATCAGTCCAGAAGTAAAGTTCAGGCATGGGTACCCAAACTGTGCCTGAACAAACCGACTGGATCAAATCAGTATTGGATCCCCAAGGACAAGATTCACATCTTGCCTAACCATCATCGTGGCTTTAGTCCAGGGGGAGCCAAACTGAAAACTATATTTATTGTTAGATAAAATTTAATTCTTGATTGCAAATTGCATGTTTGATTGTTTATTTAAATTTCTGCAATGTACCATGCTTAGAAATAATTAGTTTAAGGACTGAACAAACTTAACTGAAACTTGAAAACATAGTATTGGGTGGAGGTGAGATGATAGTACGTTAGGGAAACCAATTCTAATAAGATCAAGTTTACTTGGTCTCTTTAGACTGGTGAAACTAGCCGAAGCTACCGATCCAAAATCCAAACTAGCTAGTTAGACCAGAACTTTTTCAAAGATTAATTTTGAAAATGAAATTTCATTAAACGGCTTTGTCAAGGAAAGGGTTGATGATCCAATAAGGCTACGGCCAAAGAAGGCCTAGTGCCTCGCCAAGACCTGGAAGCCAATATTTGAATTTCAAATTCAAATTACTTTTTGTCAAATTCAAATCTAACACAAATTTTCAGTTAAGTATAGATTCAAACATTCTCTTTCAAAATAAACTTAACTGTTTTCAAAATTTAATTTAAGGTTTTCAAAATAAATAATAATTTTTCAAAATAAATTTTACTTATCAAAACCTGTCTCACAAAACCTATAAGGCTAACGTGATTAAAACCCTAGATTTGGGTGAGACAGACTAGGCAGTGAAACTCAATTTAAGCTATTCCTGACTCTAATTGGATCCAAATCAATAAAACTCTTTATGTGTAGGAACATAAAGATTTGGACCAATGGATGTTGGATAACGGTTGCTCCAGACACATGACTGCAGATAAATTGAAGTTCACCAAACTCAAGTTCAAGAACCTAGGCTAAGTGGCATTTGGCAACAATTCTACACTCAAGGTAATTGGGTCAGGTAATATTGAACTCAAATCTGACTTTGTTATTAAGAAAGTTCTTTTGGTTGAAAACTTCAATTTTAACTTACTTAGCATAAGTCAGTTATGTGATTCTGGTTATATAGTCACCTTCAACAACTCTAACTGCCTGATTAGAAATATACAAGACTCAGAAATCATGCTTAAGGGCACTAGGAAAAATAATTTATACACTATAAACCTACCCCTAGTACCCAAATGTATGTTAACTCAGTTAGAACAATCAAACCTCTGGCATATGAGATTAGGTCATACCAATCTGAGAACTATCTCAAAAATCACCCAACTTGGATTAATCAAAGGTATCCCCAAAATTAAAAATAATGAAAACCTAATATGTGAATCATGCAATCAAGGCAAACAAACCAAATCTAATCACAAATTAATCCAATTTGATTTAACTCAAACCACACTTGAGCTCCTGCACCTTGACCTATTTGATTCACATGGAGCCAAGTCACTAAGCGGGAACCGATACTGCTTAGTAATAGTTGATGATTACTCTAGGTTCATGACGGGCCCAAATATACTAGATTAATTTTGTCACGAAATGTATGGGCTCATCAAATTTAGATATGAATAAAATGAAATGCTGGAAACCCTTTTTACACTCAAAAATATGGAAATGTAATATAGGGGCCACAGGTCGTATTTTTCTCGGGGCTAGTTGACGTTGTGTGATTCGTGCTTGTATTTATGTGTCGTTTGTGTTTTCGGGTTTCAAATAAATGTTCGGGTTCTGGGCTGCAATCGGAAATGACAAAATCACAATGGAAAATAAATGAAACCTAACTCATGAACTAACCAAGTGAATGCCTTTAATGATTCAACCAATTGGGTCACTTACTCCTCTAAAACCCTTAAGCAATTTATTTAAAACTGATTTCTGATTTCAAAAGCAAATCAAAAATGCCAAGCAATGAAATTAAAGCAGTGATTGAGTTTTCGAAAATGAACAAGCTTGACACAAATAGAAACATGTGAAATTCAAAATTTGAACCAACACTTTAACTAAAACTAGCTATAATTTCGGAAAACAAACCAATGCGAAGAAACTCAAGGATTCTGAAGATGATATCAATAGACTTCAGTAGCTGTCCTACACCAGAAAAACTGGTGAAAATCTCATTCAAATCAGTGCCTACAATGGCTTGGCACGCAAGCTGACAACAATGTGCCAAGGGCTGCGGTTTTATGCCAAAAACTAACTCTATCAGTTCTGAAAATGCAGCTGACTAAATCCAATTTGAAAACAAAACTATCAATGAAGAATTTTGCAGGAATGGATGAAGAAATGCAAGCACAAAAAAACTGCTCAATCAACTGTCCTATTGCAGAGTTAAGATGAGTGTTGAATTACAGGGAGAAAGTGCAGAAATTCAGCTCAAAATCAGAGCAAAAACTCACAAATCCAATTCAGATTCGAGGGCACCAACCTAATGCTCAGACAAGATGTAGAAAGTTTAAGAATTGCTTGTCATGACTTCAGGAAATCGTAACTGAAAACTGGCACAAACTTGAAACTAAAACTGCAGGAATCACTTGATGTGCAGAATTTCTGAAATCTGGATGCAAGGTTGATGTGCAGGTAAACAATGATTAAGTGCAGAGTTTCAGATAACACAAAATTGATGCAAAGACAACAGATGCAAGCTGAAATGGAATCCAGAAATGAAAATGCAGAAAAAAACTAATTCGAATGCAGTGATTCAGATTCAATTTGCAGAAATTCAGCACTAGCTGAGCTGAAAACCTAGAATGAACTGCAAGAATTGAAACTAAGCTCTAAGCTAACTAAGCAAACCTATACCTAACTCGAATGCAGGAATTAACCACTACAAAATGAAGAAACAAAATAGAAAACTAACACTCAGATACAAATCAGAAACTGAAAGACAATTACTGAATTTGAATGGCACGCAAGGTTTTGGACAGAATTAAACTGAAGTTTAAACGAAATCTATCACTACACAAGTTAACTAACTGACTACTGGCCAAATTTAACCTAATTAAGCAGCAAACAAATGCATTAAGCGAAATTAACTAATTCTGAAACAAGAACAGAACTAAATAGCATTCAGAAATGGTATTACAGCAAACAAACTGAAATTAACTAACTAAACTAGCATCTATCCCTTCTCTGAGCTCAAATTCGTCTTGCCGTCACACAAGATATGAGCCTCGAACCCGCAAGCTCAACACATCGCCGGAAAACTGCCTCTGCGAAGTAAATCTAGTTCAGCTCTGCTCAATTGCGAAAACCCACTCAATTCCTTCAACTAAGCTGCGATGATGATTTGGGATTGATCCGAGCACTTCAGGGAACCCCTCTGAACTTCTCAGATGGATGAAATGGTGCGCAGCATTGAATTCAAGGAACTGATGGCAAAACTGACGAGACCTCGATCAGTCCTGTTCTTGGGCAATTTAGAGCTAGATTCTCTCGGAAACCCTTTTCCAATGATCTGAAACTTGATCCAAAGGAGAGAATGATGCGGTCGCGCCTCTTTGGATGAAGAAAACTATCGAAGAACTGGAGAAGAAACGAAGAAAACGAAGCTGCGGCGGAGACGCGACGAAGGAGAAGCGCTGGGATTTTCTGATTAAATAGATATCAATGGACGGCCCAGATTAATTTGAGAAGATCCAACGGCTGATCTTGCTCTGATTGGAGCCAAACTTTTATGATGATGATCTGAGGTCAGGATCTGCCTTGTGGTAGCTCGGATCCTCCAGATGTACAACGGATGGTCCAGATCAACTCTATCTGTGATTGGACGCTCTAGAGCCCTCCTTGCTTGATCCAACGGTTGATCTTGCTCTGATTGGGATGAAATCTTCAGATCTTGATCAGGGTGCTTGATCAACCCTAACCCTAGCTCGGATTGCTTCAGATCGTCCCGGATGGCTCAAATCTAGCCGCTCTTGAATCGGACGGCCCGGATTAATCGTAGGCTTGATAATTCGATCCGGTTCACATCCGACTCAAGTTTGACCCAGTATACCCTAGGTCCAGGATCCTTTCATGCCTACAAAAATATATCAGAAAATTAGTGGCCAAATAATCCAAAAATATGTAATTTTGCAATTAAGTCCAAAATAATAGAAAATCCTAAAACCTAGGGTAAAATCACAATTAAACAATAAAAACATGGATCAAACATGGATTTTAGCACTTAAAATAATCAATAAAATGGTGCTTATCAGTTCACCTGGGTTAGGTTTCTAAAAACCAAAGATGAAACCCTAAACCTATTTAATGAATTCTGCAAATTAATTGAAAATCAAAACGATACTAAAATTAAAAGACTTAGGAGTGACCACGGGGGAGAATTTGAAAATCAACGGTTCGAGAAATTCTGTAAGGTAAATGGGTATTTACATGAATTTTCATGTCCTAGAACCCCCCAACAAAATGGAATAGTCAAAATAAGGAATAGAACATTACAGGAAGCCGCTAGGGCTATGCTCAACGAATTTAGCCTAGCAAACCAATATTAGGCAGAAGCAATTAGTACGGCTTGTTACATCCAAAATAGAGTTCTGATTAACAAGCGACACAACAAAACACCCTATGTGTTGGTGCAAAAGGCACCCAACTCAAAATTGTGTTTTGATAATGGCAACAGGGTTCAAAAGTTAAGTCTTACTTGTTATCTAATATGTTACTCTAGTGTGCAGGGTAAAAAGCCCTAGCGAAGGACTACTACGCACTGGCGAAGGAATGCCAAGATAAAAAGCCCTAGCGAAGGACTGCTAGGCACTGGCGAAGGAATGCCAGGGTAAGAAGCCCTAGCGAAGGACTGCTAGGCGCCAGGCAAAGGACAGCCTGAGACTGAAGCCCTAGCGAAGGAATGCTAGGCACCGGGCGAAGGACAGCTCGGCATCCAAGACCTGGCAAAGGACCGCTGGGTAAAAGCCCAACCAGAGGAGTGGTTGGCATCAGGTATATTCTCCCGAGAGGAGTAGGTGAGGACGCGTTCCCCGTCGAGGGAACAATAGGCGTCGGTTCGACCTAGGGCTCCATTTTGGAGACCCAAAGTCAGAACCAAGACAGCTAAGGCTGTATAAACTAACACATTTATTATTTTATGTTGTTTTGGACTAACCCTGGATGCAGGACCAAAGGAACGAGTGTCTGCAGCTCAGAGAGCCTCAAAGGAGTGAGACAGTGGCTGAGTAAGGCGCCCGGAGTGTCCCGGGCGTCCCCAAGGTGCATACAAAACAATGTAAGTAAGGAAGGCTTCGAACAGCTGCTGAGCGGGGGGCCCCGTGCTCCCGGGCACCCCCGCTGCTCCCGGGCGCCCCAGCATCCCAGGCTCCCCCAGCGACCCGGGCGCCCCCAGCGCCAACTACCGAAGCAGCTCCCCTCGAAGCCAACGGATGAAAGTTTGACCCGGTCAATACGGGTGCCCCGAGCGCTCCGGGCACCCCGGTCAAAGCTGATCTTGAATGTAAAGGGATCAGAAGCTGACCGAGCAACTTCCGGATCAACTGACACGTGGGGGGGCGCCCCCGACGTCCCGGGCGCCCCCAGGCCCTATATAAAGGGCCCTCGACCCCAAGGCTGAAGCAACAATTCATTTCAACGCTTCGACGCTCTTCTGCTCCTGCGCTCTGCTCCGGAAACCTCTCAACTCGAGCCGACGACGTCCCTCCGCTCTGAAAAGTCAATCTACCTCGGACGTCGGTAACAAAAGAGCGATCTTTTAATTTTGTGTTTACGATACTGCTATTGTAATATTGATTTGTAAACCATTTTGCGAACTTATAGAATTGCCCGCAGAAAACGGTCAACGACCGTGGGCCTTGGAGTAGGGGTCGACCTAGGCTCCGAACCAAGTAAAATACCTGTGTTCGCGATTGTCTTTATTCCGCTATGTAAATTCTCTAATTTCTAAAATTCGAACGCTTTCCGATATTCACCCCCCCCCTCTATCGGTTCTCTCCATCCAACAAGTGGTATCAGAGCGGGGAAGTTCAAACTTGGTGCAACCACCAGTTTGAAAATTTTTCGGATTTTTATTTTCTCTTTCTCGTTCGAATTTTCTCTAAATTTTTCGTTCGAATTTTCTTTTCGTTAACCGAGGTTGGTGCAACACCTCTCGTTATTTTAATTTCTTTATCCCACACTACTAATCCAAGACCAAGTCTTGGGAAATTTTTCTGTTAGTTTTTTTTTAGATTAAATGGTCATGCAAGAAGGATTCAGCACCGCCAGACCTCCACTTTTCAGTGGAGAAGACTTTTCCTACTGGAAAAGTCGAATGGAGGTCCACCTGAAAACTCAGGTGGACATGTAGATTATCATCCAGTTCGGACTGGAGATTCCGAAAAACACCGAAGGACTACCACAAAGCTACTCAGAATGGGACACCGCTCTGAAGCGCAAAATAGAAGCCGATGCCAAGGCAACACAGACCCTACAATGCGGCTTAACAAAAGAGGAGCTGAACCGGGTGGGCCCCTTCAACAGTGCCAAGGAGCTGTGGGCAAAATTGATCGAGCTGCACAAAGGGACATCAGACACTCGGATCAGCAAAAGAGACCTGCTTCTGAACAAATTATATACCATCAAGATGGCCGACAACAAAACAGCAGCCCAGCTTCACGCACGAATCCAAGAGTTGATGAACGGTCTTCACACTATAGGTCACAAGGTCGAAAACCGTGACCTAATAAGGTATGCTTTAAATGCTTTCCCTAGAAACACCTTGTGGGCATCTATGGTAGATGCATACAAGGTTTCAATGGATCTCTCAAAAATTAAACTAGATGAATTATTTTCCGAATTAGAACTTCATGAACAGACTAACTGCAATATGGCCGAGAAAGGTATTGCCTTTGTTGCAGGAAAAACTGGAAGGTCGACAAAGAAGAAACTTCAACCTGAACCCGAGTCTAACTCAGACTCAGACGCAGAAGACCAAGAAGGAGATCGATCTGAGCTGGTCCGACTGGCCCGAAGCTACTATAAAAAATTGAAGAACCAAGCTAACAAACGGAGGACAAGCCGAAGAAAGGACGAACCAGCTGAACCCGCAAGTGACAAAAACAAGCCCAACGTGACCTGCTATGAGTGCAAGAAGAAGGGCCACTACAAGACGGAGTGTCCAAGCCTAAAGGAGACCAAGAAGACAAGAAGAAAGAAAGCACTCCAAGCAACCTGGGACGAATCTTCATCAGAAGAAGAAGAAGAAGCACCCCAGTCAAACCTCCTAGCCCTGACCGCCTCAGAAGAAGTCGAGACCGAGTCAGAATCTGAACAGGACGACGGCAAACTAACCTTTTCAGAAGACGGCGAAATCAAGGTAAGTGGTTTCAATAAAAGTCAATTAAACGAACTTATTTCATATCTTTCTCGAGATTTGGTGAAAGCCAAACTCCGAGTCGAATCCCTCCGACAGGAAGTAAAACTCCTAAAAGAGGGAGCTGACTCTAAACCCTTAACCAAGAATGTTCAAGAAGGAACTTCTACTCAAGTTGAAAAACTTGAGAAAGAGAACTCCTCCCTGAAAACTCAGGTTAAGGATCTTAGATCAGCCTTAGAACGATTCACATCTGGTTCCAAGGGTCTTAACATAATTCTTGGAAAACAGAAGTCCGTTCTAAATCGATCCGGACTTGGCTATAGAACCAAATCCGACAAAGATCTTACTTTGCTGTACTGAATCAGTCCAGAAGTAAAGTTCAGGCATGGGTACCCAAACTGTGCCTGAACAAACTGACTGGATCAAATCAGTATTGGATCCCCAAGGACAAGATTCACATCTTGCCTAATTATTATCGTGGCTATAGTCCAGGGGGAGCCAAACTGAAAACTATATTTATTGTTAGATAAAAAATTTATTCTTGACTGCAAATTGCATGTTTGATTGTTTATTTAAATTTCTGCAATTTACCATGCTTAGACTTAGGCTAGTATAAGGACTGAACAAACTTAACTGAAACTTAAAAACATAGTATTGGGTGGAGGTGAGATGATAGTACGTTAGGGAAACCAATTCTAATAAGATCAAGTTCACTTGGTCTCTTTAGACTGGTGAAACTAGCCGAAGCTACCGATCCAAAACTCAAACTAGTTAGACCAGAATTTCTCAAAGATTAATTTTGAAAATGAAACTTCATTAAACGGCTTTGTCAAGGAAAGGGTTGATGATCCAATAAGGCTACGGCCAAAGAAGGCCTAGTGCCTCGCCAAGACCTGGAAGCCAATTTCTGAATTTCAAATTCAAATTACTTTTTGTTAAATTCAAATCTAACACAATTTTCAGTTAAGTATAGACTCAAACATTTTCTTACAAAATAAACTTAACTATTTTCAAAAAATTAATTTAAGATTTAAAAAAAAATGATAATTTTTCAAAATAAGTTTTACTTATCAAAACCTGTCTCACAAAACCTATAAGGCTAACGTGATTGAAAACCCTAGATTGGGTGAGACAGTAAGATTAAGACTCAATTTGAAATTCTTTAAATGCCTATATTATGAGTTAATCCTATAGTTAAGGTCCTGGTCAAACCATGGTCAACACGGTCAAACCATGGTCAAAATAGTCAAACCAATTGTCAAAGAAGTCAAACCAATTAAACCATGGTCAAACCAATTAAACCATGGTCAAACGATGACAAGACATAAAACTTGTCCTTTCCGCTATAGTCCCGGGCACCCGTGACTCCTTGGGCGCCCCCACCATGCTTTCTACTTCTCCCGAGACAAAAAGCTGAGTCTGACCTTTGACCAGGGCGCCCGGAACCACGCGGGCGCCCCCATCACAGTCAATGCAGCAAAAAGCTGCAAACAAGCCTTAACCAGGGCGCCCGGAGCACTCCGGGCGCCCGCATCCAGCTGCAGTCTCTGCCAAAGGCAGAGACCACTGACTCGGGCACACGGGAGCTCCCGAGCGCCCCCAATGACCTCTCTATATAAGGGCATCCGAACCCCTCTTCTTCCCACACCAAAAACTTCTTCCTTCCTCACTTCCTTCCTACATAGAAGATCAAGAGACCTTGCAAGCTCTCGTCCTCAACCATGCCTCCCCGAGCTGCCCGGTATAATTTCTTTATTGCATTTAAATTAATTTTTAATTTTAAAATGCAATACCTGTTAGTAATATGAGAGAAGTGTCCAAAGGCAATCGCTTTATGATTGTAATCATTTACTTTAATTAATGAATATTCACTATTTGAGTATACATGTTCGTGTATTTGATTGAGATCTTAAACTCATTTACTGAATGTCCACAATACAATTCACAGCATGAGAGAATTTGTGATGAATTCACAACTAGTGATTATCTCTACATGTGCAATTGTGAAGTATTGAAATTGTCCCTAGTCGATGAATTGATAAATACGGACACCATCAATTCTGTGGAGACTAGCATGGGTTATTCTCTAATCGGCTGATTCTCACTGGCTAGTGACATTGGGATGTCCGGAGATAAACATGAATGCTAGTTAAGGGAACTAGTTCATTGGAGTGACTAGCTGTAAAACTTCATATGGTAATCTACATATAGATATGTCAATGAAGTTCTTACTGCAGCTTAAGTGCGATGTTCCTTTGACTTGCGGTGTTCAAGTCATCTTGGTCATGAAGACTTATACTTTGACATCTTAAGCAAGCATCTCCAAGGAGGTGTGGACCCAGGATGATTGGGTATAAGCCGAAGCGCCCGAAGATGTTTGAACAGCCTATAAAGGATTCACCACTCCTTGCGAGGAGATGTATACCCAAGGCCTATCGTCGGATTGTTACTCGAAGCTTCTGGCCAGAGCATCACATGTTCCGAGTATGAATCTCTCAGAAACATGAGAGTAATTAGAATCCGTTGGACGAGAAAGACATTACTTGAGCTAGGTGTGACGTAGTCAGCCTAGTGGGGACTGACACACATAGACCGTGTCCTGAACCAAGTGGGTATAAGATGGTGAAGGGAATGAGACACGACTCATTATAGCTGTTGAAGGGTTTCAGAATTATTTCTGAGGTCAACCGTTGACCTTTTGATTAATTGGGGGTCATGATGTACTACTAGGTGCCACTCATGATCGTTCTATAATTGGTTGATTATAGACGGCCAACATAAATCGAAAGCCTATTTAGTCACATGCACTACGAGTAATCCGAGGGATTTAAAACGAGTTGAAAATTAGATTTTCCGATCAAGAGAGATAAGTCGAATCTGAATTTATCAGAGACGCATCAGAAGCTTAAAATGGCTAAGTCTTTTGAAGGCTTATTGGATGAATTAAATGACTTTAATTCGTAAGGTAACAGCTTGGATTTGGCCGGCCAAAGAGGGTCCCCGCTCTCTTTGGGTTGGCCGGCCACAATAAAAAGGGAAACCAAATTGTTTGGTTCAAATTATAAAATAAACCGAGTGCGGTTTGTTTTATAAAATTATGGATAAAGAAATTTATAGAAATTTATTCTTTTTATGGAAATTAAAACGAAGCATGGATTGGTTTATTTTATTTTATAAAATCAATTATGAATTGATTTTTCCATGATAAGAAAAATTTATATAATAAATTTCTTGTAAAATTTTATTCCATAATAAAAGGGGAGACATGGTTGTTTTTATTATAAATTAAGTTATAATAAAAACTTGGCATAACGGAATAATTCATAGAAAAATTTATAAGATAAATTTCTTATGAAAAATTTATTCCGTTAAAAGGAGACTTGGCGATAAAGAGGCTACTATATAAAGGTGCAAAGGCAAGGCTTGGACATCAATTCAAGAGATCAAGGATTCTTGCCTAGCCTCTCTTCCTCTCCTTCTCTCCCTCTCCCTCTTCTAGGGCCGGCTACCCTCTTCCTCTTCTAGGGTCGGCTGCCCTCATCTCCTTTGCCGTGAGCCACCTCCACCAAGAAGGTGCCAAAGAAGAAGAAGAAGCGGGGCGCGACTCCTTCCTTCCTCCCGGAATCTTAATTCCATTTTTTCGTTTGGTGGTTAGTTTTCCATCTCTCTCTCTTGATATTCTAGTCGTGCCTTTGGAAATCTAGTAGTTCTTGTCGGCACGAAACTCGTGGCTTTGCGAAGTCATCCCGAAGAGAACTCGGCGTGGACGCGGATAGAGGTGGAGCTTCCAAGGGACGCTACGGTTGGATCTCGTCCCTTTCTACGAGTTACGCGAGGTATTAAGTAAATTAGTTTACTTTCTGCAAAATTTTAAATGTATGATCATGTCTCCACAACATAAGGTTGTATGCTAGATACGTGGTTAAAATAATTTAAGAAATTATTTATGTTAAATCTTCCGCTACACGTAATTAAATTTTAAAATTACGAACCCGTATCCATGTCAACATGCACCCGGTCTCAACAATACCTTCATACTTCTTTTAAATTCCTTCTCTTAGAAGACGTCGACCAAACCCGGCCAACCCCGGTGCCGAACCAAGTCCTGACCCTAGGTTCCCTACCCTAGAGTTATGTAATAAGTTTGCTCAAACCATTTACAAACCTATTAAGACAAGCTATCTTAATAGACATTTCTTTACTCAATCATGCCCCGTAGCCATGAATATTATAAACTTTTATCAATTAGATAATCTTGTCTTCTGCACTCATACCATTAATGAATCCTTATGTGCAGAATTCTACAATAACATAGTTCGACAAGATAATCTCATGTTTCACACTACTGTTCAAGGAATACCTCTCTCTATCACCCCCACTTTGCTCAACCGATTCCTTGGACTACGATCCTCCCAGTCCACATACTGCTGCTATCCACCTAGAAATCCTCCATTTGATCCTCCCTACTCTCACATTACCTTAGACACCATCCACTCCTATTTCTATAGGGAAGCACTCCCTGCAAATAGACGATTCCAAGCTGTTGAACTTCAGGCACAGGACTATGCCCTATACAGAGTCCTGGTCCGCTGCATCTTACCACTCTCCACTAGAGATCTCGGGACCATGCGACCCTTTCATGCCTTTCTTCTGTATGCCCTAGTCCATCACCTTGACATTGACATTGGACTACATATGTTTCATACTATTCTGCATGCGTCCAGTGTTACGACCCAGGGACGAGTACGCACACCATTCTGCCACATCATCACTTCCCTCCTTCATCACCACGGTCGTGACATTACCATGGGTGAAATAACCACTATGACCGACATTGATGAAATATGATTTAGGAACTTCTTGTTAGCAGGTCTAGAGGTATCAGCCACCGGGGTTCTGAGTTGGAGACGACAGCAGGCCGGGGCCCCGATCGACTCAGACGAGGAAGTTGAGGTCGACGTCGGGGATCTGGCAGCAGCAGCCCAAGCACACATAGACGAGCCTCCACCACCGACCCTCGACCAGCGCCTCACACAGATTCAGATGGAGATCCACAGTCTCCGAGAGGAGATCGAGGCCTATCACATCGAGTAGATGGACGCTCGTAGAGTTGATCGAGAAGTGGCTGATGCACGATACATTGAGATGATGGCACGATTTGATTCATGGCAGCCCGACCCTTCTGATCATCCCGGTCCCTCATCCTAGATTTGCTTAACATTGTACTAGTAACTATTTGACTGCCCCTACTTAGTAGGGTTGACTTATGCCTGACTTGTATAACTGTGTTGGATTTTGAGTACTTGTTCTGTTCTGTTTGACTAGCTAACTTATGGAAATGAGTACTTGGTCTGTCCTATTTGATCAGTTAGGATTGTGCTCTGTAGAATAGATTAACTCTACTTCTAATTTTTTCTCCTTTACTTAATTTAAAAATCAGTTTCTAGAAGAATTTGAAAAACTGTTTTACTTAATTTCAAAATCAGTTTTTAAAATTTTGTTTCTCGACTTAGTTCTATTTCAAAACTACCCCCTTTCAAAACTAGGGCTTTTTCGTAAATGGACTTAGCCTAGGCCCTAACCCTAGAACTGCATGCACCTATAGATTTAGAAGCCAGCATCTCACAAGCACCTCAGGGTACTTCTGAGTGATAACCTAGAAAGAGTTGAGATGCTTAGGTCTTTGCCTTAATTCAAGATGCTTTAAGTTAGTGCATCTGCAGTAATTGGGGCACTAAACACAACATACACAGCAATCAAGTTAAGTGTCAAGTTTAGAAAATCTAACTTGAACAGAAACACTTAACTTGACTAACCCTAGCAAAAATACTGCTTATAACAGTTAGTGAGTAGCTAATTGGGTTAGACAGGTCCCTACAAGAGAAAATCAACTGATTTGGTTTAAGTCTTATCATGAATTGGTTCAGTACAGCAAAATCATATTTTTCCTTTATGAAAGTTATTTCCTTTATGCAATTTAATTTCTGCTATAGTTATCTGTTTTTGATATATGGCAAAGGGGGAGAGATAAGAAAGGAGAGAATTTAAAATTTTCTATTTAAAATATTTTTTGTTTCAAATTTTTTTTGGTCTCTCAAAATTTCAAAATCCATCCTTTATTCAAAAAGTACTTAACTAAGCTTTTCAAAAATTCAGTAAGTACTTAAACTTTTCAAAATTTCTGTAAGTACTTAAGATTTTCAAAGTACTTAAGCTGTTCAAAATTTTCTAAGTACTTAAGCTTTCAAAATGTTCTAAGTACTTAAGCTTTTAAAATTTCTAAGTACTTAAGCTTTTAAAATTTCTAAGTACTTAAGCTTCTTCAAAATTTTCTAAATACTTAAGCTTTTTCAAAATTTTCTAAGTACTTAAGCTTTTACAAAATTTTCTAAGTACTTAAGCTTCTTCAAAATTTTCTAAATACTTAAGCTCTTTCAAAATTTTCTAAGTACTTAAGCTCTTTCAAAATTTTCTAAGTACCTAAGCTTCTTCAAAATTTTCTAAGTACTTAAGCTTCTCAAAATTTTCTAAGTACTTAAGCTTTCAAAATTTCTGTAAGTACTTAAGCCTTTCAAAATTTCTAAAGGTTCTCAAAAATTTACTTAAGTTTTTAATCTTACTAAGTACTTAAGATAAAGCCTTCAAAATCTTTTGAGTACTTTAAAACATAAGGCTTCAAAAGTTTTTCTAAGTACTCTAAACTCATGCTTCCAAAAATCTTCTATGTACTTTTAAAAAATTAAGTCGTCAAAAAGATTTCCAAGTACCTAAACTTAAGTTTTCAAAAGTGCAAAAATCATTCTGTTGAAAAATTCTAAGTAAAATTTTTTCTAAACTTAGAACCCCACGAATTTTTGAAAAATCTAGGGGGAGAGTCCTTCCAGGGGGAGGGAACAAAATGTTTTTACATGCTTTGATTAAACTTAACTTTTTGAACTACGGTTGCCATAAATCAAAAAGGGGGAGATTGTTGGTGCAGAAGGCACCCAAGTCAAACCTGTGTTTTGATAATGGCAACAGGGTTCAAAAGTTAAGTCTTACTTGTTATCTAATATGTTACTCTAGTGTGCAGGGTAAAAAGCCCTAGCGAAGGACTGCTAGGCACTGGCGAAGGAATGCCAGGATAAAAAGCCCTAGCGAAGGACTGCTAGGCACTGGCGAAGGAATGCCAGGGTAAGAAGCCCTAGCGAAGGACTGCTAGGCGCCAGGCGAAGGACAGCCTAAGACTGAAGCCCTAGCGAAGGAATGCTAGGCACCGGGCGAAGGACAGCTCGGCATCCAAGACCTGGCAAAGGACCGCCGGGCAAAAGCCCAACCAGAGGAGCGGTTGGCATCAGGTATATTCTCCCGAGAGGAGTAGGTGAGGACGCGTTCCCCGTCGAGGGAACAGTAGGCGTCAGTTCGACCTAGGGCTTCATTTTGGAGACCCAAAGTCAGAACCAAGACAGCTAAGGCTGTATAAACTAACACATTTATTATTTTATGTTGTTTTGGACTAACCCTGGATGCAGGACCAAAGGAACAAGCGTCTGCAGCTCAGAGTGCCTCAAAGGAGTGAGGCAGTGGCTGAGTAGGGCGCCCGGAGTGTCCCGGGCGCCCCCAAGGTGCATACAAAACAATGTAAGTAAGGAAGGCTTCGAACAGCTGCTGAGCGGGGCGCCCCCGTGCTCCCGGGCGCCCCCAGCATCCCAGGTGCCCCCAGCGTCCCGGGCGCCCCCAGCGCCAACTACCGAAATAGCTCCCCTCGAAGCCAACGGATGAAAGTTTGACCCGGTCAATACGGGCGCCCCGAGCGCTCCGGGCGCCCCCGGTCAAAGCTGATCCTGAATGTAAAGGGATCAGAAGCTGACCGAGTAACTTCCGGATCAACTGACACGTGGGGGGCGCCCCCGACGTCCCGGGCGCCCCCAGGCCCTATATAAAGGGCCCTCGACCCCAAGGCTGAAGCAACAATTCATTTCAACGCTTCGATGCTCTTCTGCTCCCGCGCTCTGCTCCGGAAACCTCTCAACTCGAGCCGACGACGTCCCTCCGCTCCGAAAAGTCAATCTACCTCGGACGTGGGTAACAAAAGAGCGATCTTTTAATTTTGTGATTACGATACTGCAATTGTAATATTGATTTGTAAACCATTTTGCGAACTTATAGAATTGCCCGCAGAAAACGGTCAACGACCGTGGGCCTTGGAGTAGGAGTCGACCTAGGCTCCGAACCAAGTAAAATACCTATGTTCGCGATTGTCTTTATTCCGCTGTGCAAATTCTCTAATTTCTAAAATCCGAACGCTTTCCGATATTCACCCCCCCTCTATCGGTTCTCTCGATCCAACACTATGAACTGTACTACCATAGACTCCCAAATCTACACTACCTAAGGGTCTTTGGATGCAAAATCTATATCCTAAACACCAAAGACTATTTAGGAAAATTTCAGTCCAAGTCAAACCCAGGTATCTTCCTAGGATACTCAACTACAAGTAGAGCCTATAGAGTTTACAACAAACAAACTAAGAAAATTGAAGAAACAACAAACTTAATATTTGATGAAGAAATCAACTCAACATCTAATAATCCAAACCTAACTTCATCAAATTATGATCAAGAAAATAATGAACAAACAAGTGAATCTTTAATTGAACCCTTAAACGAACTAACTATTGAACCAATTAATGAGTCAACTGAACCAATTATCGAACCAACAAATCAACCAGCCCAAAGAGTCGAATCCAATAGTGAACCAAACCGACCAGCCAGACCTGAGGCTGAACCAAGTTCTAGAAGAACCAAGAAACCCAGACTTAGTCACCCAACTGATCAAATTGTGGGTGATCCAACTCTAGGAGTCAGGACTATATCCTCCTACAGAAACCTTAGTCAAATAGCTATGATATCAAAAATTGAACCCAAAACTATAGAGGAAGCCCTACCTGACCCTGATTGGATCATAGCTATGCAAGAAGAATTAGCCCAATTTGAGAGGAACCAAGTCTGGGAACTAGTGCCTAAACCTGAAGGCAAATCCATCATTGACACTAAGTGGGTCTTTAGGAATAAGCTAAATGATCAAGGGGAAATAGTTAGAAATAAAGCCCGCTTAGTAGCTAAGGGATTCAGCCAAGTAGAGGGGTTAGATTACGATGAAACATATGCCCCAGTAGCTAGACTTGAGTCCATTAGAATGTTGTTAGCCTTTGCATCCCATAAAGGATTTAAGCTATACCAAATGGATGTAAAGTCAGCTTTCCTAAATGGATTCATTAAAGAAGAAGTTTATGTAGGATAACCCCCTGGATTTAAGGACTTAGACAGTCCTGACCACGTTTACAAATTAACTAAAGCATTATATGGGTTAAAACAAGCACCTAGGGCTTGATATGAACGCTTATCAACTTACTTAACTTCTAAAGAATTTAAACAAGGACAAATTGACTCAACCTTATTTATTAAAACCCTAGGAAAAGATATATTTATTGCCCAAATTTACGTAGATGACATAATCTTTGGATCCACCAACACAAACTTCCTAAAAGAGTTTGTCAAGATAATGGAAAATGAATTTGAAATGAGCTTAGTTGGTGAGCTTACCTTTTTCCTAGGCCTACAAATCAAACAAACTAGAGATGGAAACTACGTCCATCAATTCAAATATGCTAAAGAGTTAATAAAGAAATTTAAAAGGATAACTCTAAAAGCATAAGTACCCTCATGGCCACTAATGTAAAAATAGATAGTGACCCTGATGGTAAGGCAGTAGACCTCAAACTATATAGAAGTATGATAGGTAGTCTACTGTACCTTATAGCCAGCAGACCTGACATTCTTTTTGCTGTAGGGATGTGTGCTAGATACCAAACCTGTGCTAAGGAAATGCACTTAGCAGCCCTAAAAAGAATACTAAGATATGTAAAGGGCACCCTAAATGTAGGGATTTGGTATCCTAGAACCTCAACCTTCAATTTGTCAGGATACTCGGATTCTGACTATGCTGGTTGTAAATTAGATAGAAAGAGCACAAGTGGAAGCTGCCAGCTGTTAGGAAATAGTCTAGTAAGTTGGTGCAGCAGAAAACAACACTGTGTAGCTCTGTCCATAACTGAAGCTGAGTATGTAGCGTTAGGAGAGTGTGTAGCACAACTTTTATGGATGACGCACACTCTTAAGGACTTCCAGCTCAACTACACCCAAACTCAAGTATTTATTGACAATATAAGTTCAATTAATCTAACTAAGAACCCAATCCAACATTCCAGAACAAAACACATAGAAGTTAAACATCACTTCGTAAGAGACCATGTGGCCAGGGGTGAGATAGTACTTAAGCATATAGACTCAAAATCCAACTTAGCTGATATATTCACAAAATCCTTACCTGAGTCTGAGTTCAGCTCACTAAGAAGGCAGTTAGGATTGTGCTCTGTAGAATAGATTAATTCTACTTTTGATTTTTTTTGCTTTACTTAATTTAAAAATCAGTTTCTAGAAGAATTTGAAAAACTGTTTTACTTAATTTCAAAATCAGTTTTTAAAATTTTGTTTCTCGACTTAGTTTTATTTTAAAACCAACCCCTTTCAAAACTAGGGCTTTTTCGCAAATGGACTTAGCCTAGGCCCTAACCCTAGAACTGCATGCACCTATAGATTTAGAAGTCAGCATCTCACAAGCACCTTAGGGTACTTTTGATTGATAACCTAGAAAGGGTTGAGATGCTTAGGTCTTTGCCTTAATTCAAGATGCTTTAAGTCAGTGCATCTGCAGTAATTGGGGCACTAAATACAACTTACACAACAATCAAGTTAAGTGTCAAGTTTAGAAAATCTAACTTGAACAGAAACACTTAACTTGACTAACCCTAGCAAAAACTACTGCTTATAACAGTTAGTGAGTAGCTAATTGGGTTAGACAGGTCCCTACAAGAGAAAATCAACTGATTTGGTTTAAGTCTTATCATGAATTGGTTCAGTACAGCAAAATCATGCAAATATTTTTCCTTTATGAAAATTATTCCCTTTATGCAATTTTAATTTTTGCTATATTTATCTATTTTTTTGATATATGGCAAAGGGGGAGAGATAAGAAAGGAGAGAATTTAAAATTTTTTTTGTTTCAAAATTTTTTAATTTGTCTCTCAAAATTTCAAAATCTATCCTTTATTCAAAAAAGAACTTAACTAAGCTTTTCAAAAAATTTCTAAGTACTTAAATTTTTCAAAAATTCTCTAAGTACTTAAGCTTTTCAAAATTTTCCAAGTACTTAAGCTTTTCAAAATTTTCTAAGTACTTAAGCTTTTTCAAAACTTTTTCTAAGTACTTAAGCTTTTCAAAACTTTTTCTAAGTACTTAAGCTTTTCAAAATTTTCTAAGTACTTAAGCTTTTCAAAATTTTCTAAGTACTTAAGCTTTTCAAAAATTCTGTAAGTACTTAAGCCTTTCAAATTTTCTAAGTACTTAAGCTTCTCAAAAATTTACTAAACTTTTTCAAATCTTACTAAGTACTTAAGTTTTTAATCTTACTAAGTACTTAAGTTAAAGCTTTCAAAAACTTTCAAGTACTTTAAAACTTAAGGCTTCATAATTTTTCTAAGTACTCTAAACTCATGCTTCCAAAAATCTTCTATGTACTTTTAAAAATTAAGTTGTCAAAAGATTTTCAAGTACCTAAACTTAAGTTTTCAAAAATGCAAAAATCATTTTTGAAAATACAAAAGCCTTCTGTTGAAAAATTCTAAGTAAAAATTTTTTCCCCATAAACTTAGAACCCCACGAATTTTTGAAAAATCTAGGGGGAGAGTCCTTCCAGGGGGAGGGAACAAAATGTTTTTACATGCTTTGATTAAACTTAACTTTTTGAACTAGGGTTGCCATAAATCAAAAAGGAGGAGATTGTTGGTGCAGAAAGCACCCAAGTCAAACCTGTGTTTTGATAATGGCAACAGGGTTCAAAAGTTAAGTCTTACTTGTTATCTAACATGTCACTCTAGTGTGCAGGGTAAAAAGCCCTAGCGAAGGAATGCTAGGCACTGGCGAAGGAATGTCAGGGTAAAAAAGCCCTAGCGAAGGACTGCTAGGCACTGGCGAAGGAATGCCAGGGTGAAAAGCCCTAGCGAAGGACTGCTAGGCGCCAGGCGAAGGACAGCCTGGGACTGAAGCCCTAGCAAAGGAATGCTAGACACCGGGCAAAGGACAGCTCGGCATCCAAGACCTGGCGAAGGACCGCGAGGCAAAAGTCCAACCAGAGGAACGGTTGGCATCAGGTACATTCTCCCGAGAGGAGTAGGTGAGGACGTGTTCCCCGTCGAGGGAACAGTAGGCGTCAGATCGACCTAGGGCTCCATTTTGGAGACCCAAAGTCAGAACCAAGACAGCTAAGGCTGTATAAACTAACACATTATTATTTTATGTTGTTTTGGAGTAACCCTGGATGCAGGACCAAAGGAACGAGTGTCTGTAGCTCAGAGAGCCTCAAAGGAGTGAGGCAGTGGCTGAGTAGGGCGCCCGGAGTGTCCCGGGCGCCCCCAAGGTGCATACAAAACAATGTAAGTAAGGAAGGCTTCGAACAGCTGCTGGGGCGGGGCGCCCCCATGCTCCCGGGTGCCCCCAGCGTCCCGGGCGCCCCCAATGCAAGCCTACGAAGAGAAGCCAGCCAAGCCAAAGGGATAAAGATTTGACCCGGTCAACCCGGGCGCCCCCAGCGTCCCGGGCGCCCCGGTCAAGATGTGATCCCGAGGTTGAAGGGATTAGAAGTTGACCGAGGGAATGGTGGATCGGCCGACACGTGGGGGGGCGTCCCCGACGTCCCAGGCGCTCCCAGGCCCTATAAAAGGGCCCTCTACCCCAAGGCTTGGAGCATCAATTTCATTCAACGCTTCTACGCTCTTCTGCTCCCGCGCTCTGCTCCGGAAACCTCCCGACACGAGACTCAAGCGCCGACGATGTCCAACTGCTCCGAAAATACCATCTACTCTGGACGTCGATAAAGAAGAGTTGATTTTTAATTTACTGCACTTATTCTGTAATCAATCTTTGTAAACTGCTTTTGCGCCTCATATAGAATTGCCCAAAGTAAACGATCAACGATCGTGGGCCTTGGAGTAGGAGTCGACCTAGGCTCCGAACCAAGTAAAAATCTCTGTGTCTGCGTATTTTGTTTTAATCTTCCGCTGTACAAATTCTCTATCTTAAATCCGAACGTTTTTCGATATTCACCCCCCCCTCTATCGGTTCTCTCGATCCAACAGTTGTGTCTGCTTGCTAATCGACTCGCAAAGTTCTCAAAATTACTGTCTCTTCTTCTCCAGCCTTCTCTTAAGCCTCGTCTCTGCTCATCACTAGGCGCGTCTGCACCCACTGAGTCATGGCTCCGTCACCACTAACCCATTGACCTCCACTGGGTGCTCAATCCACTGAAGACCTCTTTAGCTGAGCCTCAGGTCAGTCGGCAGCCCGCCAGACAGTCGCCAGCCCATGCCAGAAGCCGTTGAATCCTGCGAATAGAAAACAGACAAACCTGCCTGAAGTGAAAGTCACCAATTGACCCTCCTTCTAGGTTTGTGTCATCTCTATATCACCTGCACACTCATCAGAAGGATTAGCACAGCAAATCAAAGCGTATCAGCAGGTATCAGAAGGAAATCAGACTGAAATCAGAAGTGATCAGGAAGTCTGACAACGATTCAAATAAAGTGATCGGTCACCCAACCGATCAGTGAAGGGCCTGATCGATCAGGCTCCTACCTGATCGATCCAGTGAAGCTCTGATCGATCACCTTGATCGATCAGAGAACAAGGATCGGTCCACCAACCGATCATAAAGAAGACCAGACCTTATTGGAAGTTAGCCAAGGCCTGACTTGGGATTTCAGACCAACCCTGATCGGTCAAGCTGACCGATCAGGCTCTTGCCTAATCGGTTCAGGCATGCCCTAATCAGTCCGTAGACCGATCAGGGTCTTCTACCTAAACCCTTATGTTCTCTTTATGATCGTTCACCCAGAACGATCAGAAACCACACAGAAGGTTTCTGTTCTGTTTCTGATCGTTCACCAGAATGATCAGACACCTTGGATCGGTCACTAGACCGATCTATTATCAAGGGAGTTCATGCCAACTCCCTGATCGGACTCCAGACTGATCCACAAGCGCAGGAGTTAGTGTCAACTCCCTGATCGGACCACAGACTGATCCAGGTCCGGCTATTTTGACCCTGAGTTCAGAGAACATGCTCCCTAGCCTTCTCTGACGCAGGCTGGTCTCGGAGAACGAGCTCACGAGCCCTCACCGACCAGTACACTCAATTCTCAGTCCCCCAGACCAAGACTTTATGCCCAGCTTCACTCACCGGGACTTTGTTCAACCTAGCATCCCTCGCTAGGACCTGGCTTCACTCACCAGGGTTTCCTTCACCTAGTTTCCCTTGCTAGGACCTAGCTTCACTCACCATGGTTTCCTTCACCTAGCTTCACTTGCTAGGACTAGCTTCACTTGCTAGGACCCGGCTTCACTCACCGGGGTTTCCATCACCCGGCTTCACTCACCAGGATCCAGCTTCACTCACTGGGGTTTCCGTCACCCGACTTCACTCACCAGGACCCGGCTTCACTCACCAGGGTTTCCGTCACTCGGCATCACTCACCAAGACCCGGCTTCACTTGTCGGGGTTTTCTTCCACCTAGATTCACTCACTAGGACCCGGCTTCACTCACCGGGATTTCCTTCACCTAGCTTCACTCACTAGGACTCGGCTTCACTCACCAGGATTTCCGTGCCCAGTCCTCGACCAGGACTTCATCCAAACTTAACTTAATTTTCACTCAACTAAACTTAAATCGGTGTCAATACCAAAATAACAAATAGGTCAGACTGCATCAACATGTATGAGATTCATTGTCTTTCCTAAAAATATAATGTCAATTTGTATATTGACTTTTTGAAAATTCCCATATCATTTTGCATGTATTAGTATTTTAATATGTTTTACAAAGTTTTTAATTGTCATGTTAAAATTAGGACAAAAATAACTAATACCTATATTGTTGTTCATGTCTACTTCTTTAAGTCCTATAACTGCTTTTTCTTTATCAGAAAATCTAGAGTCATATAGGACAAGAAGGGCTTTGCCCCTACTCTTTTTCTAGTTAAGCCTCTAAGGCTAGAAATTGTTAATCATAAATGTATATGATTATGTCTATGATTATGTAATAGTCTTGCTGAAGCTTTACTCATTAGATTCAGTCTTTTTTCTCCTCCATCAGGGAGATGAAGTGCTTGTGTCCTGTGATGTTGGAACACAGACGTGGTCAGGGATAGTAGTTCTTGATTGTGCAATCTTCTAGGATTTAGAGTGTTTAATTGTTTATTTGAGAATAATGTTAAATTTTTTTCTATATCTATAAGATTTTCTAGTCTATGAGTAGAAGTACAATTTCTTCATGGTAGTATGGCATTTAGCCAAGATGTACTACTTGTTTTTGCCCTCTTACCTATTGTCTTAGAAGGACCTGTGAATGTATAAAATTGGGTTATTGTCAAATTCATAGTTTTTCTTGATTATAAGTCAAGAAAGAGTAAGCTTTAGGCTTTCTTCTAGGGATGATATTTCCGGTGGAGAGTTTACTTAAATCCTTAGTTAAATTTTTATACTTTCTTTTCCCTCTATGATTTGATTTGTTTTTATTTGAGCTTCTAAGGTGAATAATTTATTTTCAAGTAGAGTTAATCGGTGATGAAGAGATGTTAACAAGGTTATTATGGTATTATTTTGTTGAGTTTGGATTTGATCACTTTTCTAGTAAAATATGTAGCCATGTAATAACTGTCTTTTTTACTTTTCTTTATAATATGTGTTCTAAAATATAGGATCATTTCATGTGAGAGGAGGGGGGGGGCTGAATCACGTGTCTTTTAAATAAAACTTTCTTTTTCGGAATGAAAGAAACTGAGTACGTAGTGGAAAGTAAGGCAACGAAAATACAAGACAAAACACATGCAAATACCAAGATTTACTGGTCTGGAGACGTCCGTGACTTCTACTCCAAGGCCTAGGTCCATTGGACCTTTCTGATGGGCAATCCAATAATCAATCTACCAGTAAACTCCTAGCAGAGTAGTCGTGTACAGAGAGATAGGCATAATGTAATACCCTACACTATCCTAATAACAAGTATGAAAATAAGTACAGAAATGTAAAGCATTACCAACATAATTTGAATATCTAGATGCAAGCGCTCGTGTATTCATGTCGGTCTTCTAGCAATGGTCGATCATAGTCGAGTCATAGCAGGGTTGCAGCAAGACCAAGAAGTAGAACGATCGTCGAAGCTCAAAATTAAAGTGTAGAAGTTATGTCCAAGCATTTGGTCGAATTCTATTTTTATAGAGCAGCTGAGGCGTCTCAGTTCCCAACTGTGAAACCTCAGATCTAATAATTTTTATCAGATCCAAAGCCATCGGCCTTTGCTACTTATCCTCTAAAAGGCACCTTAGATCCAAAGTGAGTCACCTAAGTTCCTAACTAAGGTGCCTCAGATACTGAAACTCTATCCTTGACACTTATCCATTTGGAGGCACCTTTAGCCATTTGAGGCGCCTCCAGATTGAACTGAGGCGCCTTAAGTCTCACCTGAGCCACCTCGGCTACTATTCATCTAAGGCATATTTTACAGAAACAACCCTGTAAAACAATATTAGCCCAATATAAACTATACCCTGTAAACAAAGTTAGTACAAGTATAAAAAAAGACAAAAATAGATTGAGTATTAAATAGACTCTGTCTCCTCAAAATCATGATATAGTCAAAAGTCTCAGCTTAGAGCTCCAAAATGGTTCTATGTTGGACTGCACCTACGGTCTCAATAGAGACTCGTCATCATCGGATTTCACTCCTCCAGTGATTTACCTTACTTACCTTGTATAGACTTGCTCGAATCCTTAACCCATCAAGTCTTTCAGCCAACTGTCAGGTTCTGCGAACCTAGCTAGACTTTATGTCAGGTCTCCACCAACTTAGGCTTCAGCCAGTTGTCAGGCCCTGCAGACCCAACTGAACTTCTTGCTAGAACTCAACCATCTTGGATTTCAGCCTAGTGTCAACTCCAAAGTCTTTCAATTTTGCACACTCAGTAACAAGGTTAAACAACAAACACCTAACTTTAAACCCTTTGTCATACATCAAAATCTAAGTAATGACCGTTTGTGCAAACTGCACCAACAAAAATAGCATAATAAAATGAAAAAAAAAATGCAAATGCTATTAGGTAGGGTTAATTTAGCTAGATTTTTCTAGTCTTTAATCCTTACCCCCCCCCCCCCCCCTACTAGAGAATATGTTCGATAAAGTGGAGACTACTTTTTAGTTACAAGTTGTAAATTTAGGTTCAGGAGATTTTAAATACAAAGTCTTAAAGGTCTCAAATAAGTATCTTTCAAAATGTTAAGTGTGAAAATAATCAAGGTAAAAAAAATTAGTTTTATAAGGAATTTTCAAAGAGTTTGTTTTAGGCTAAAAAAAATTTGGAAATATTTCAAAGTTAGAAAGATTTTCAAAGGAGAATTTTTACGGATTTAAAAAAGATTTTGATTTTTTAATTTTGGACTCCCCTTGACATATAGTTAGGATTCCTTAGTGAACTACAAGGAAGATTTCATATTGTGTCTAAGAGATAGATCCAAAACCAAGAGAATAAATTGAGGTTATAAAGACATGTAATCAATGTTTAAAGAGAGATTTTGAAATTAGTTTACAAAAGGACAAGGATATTTTCAAAAGTAGTTTTTTAAAAAGATTTGCAAGAAGCTAGTTAAAAAATTTGCAACAGGTTTTTGAAATATTTTGCAAAAAGGTTTTGTAAGGAATTTTTTTTTCAAAGAATACTCTTCATTTAAAGAATATTTCAAAGAGAAGAAACACATTTTTCAAAAAGGTATTTAAAAAAAATCAAAAATACGTTTTAGTTTTGTTCCTCCCCTATAACTGGTCAATGTTATTAAAACTTAGCACCACATATATGGGGATCGGTGACGTCAATAGAAGGGGAGTGAATATCGACTTGTAACTTTTTGTCATCTTTGAGTCATTCATTCGGTCAACTTCGTAACAGAGTCGTTAGTAGCAAAGCGGAATAATAGATAAAGTGAAAACACACAACACAAACAAGCGAGATTTTTACTTGATTCCTAAGTCCCCAGGGTCAGTATGTCCAAGGCATAATTACGGGTAGCACCCTTCCACTAGTGGTCTCATTTCCAGAAGTTTTCCAGAGGCGGAGAAACTCGTTTTACAGTTTTTGGTACAACACAAATAATATAAAGAATTGCAACTTGTAAGTAAATGCAAACCAACAAACAATGACGATCCTGACCAATCCGGAAGTCTGAAGCGTCGCGCACTTCCTCCTGGAGCCTCCTTGGTCCCAGAGCTTCATCTTAGCCCTTTTTCTTCACAGGGAATGAGTAATCGGATGGGAAAATTGATACTCTGAAAGCACGGCTTGAATCCCCTTCTATACACTGCATTCGGGTGCCAAAGAGCCTATAGGGGCGCCCTGCACGTCTTCAATTCTGATCCAGCCAGCGAACAAGACTCGAGGAGATAAGGCAGTGCCTTGGGACCCCCATGCCCATAGGGGTGCCTCACCATGAGGGCACCCCCAAGCACCTTGAGGGCGCCTAGGATGGGGGCACCCTCAACCCTTGAGGGCGCCCGAGATCTACTTTTCCTGGCCATGTTTGTTTGCGTTTGCTCTCCTATCTTGTCTCCAGCTTTAGGTTCCTACAAGACAAACAAACACAAGACAAACAAACAATCCTAAGCCTAAATCCTGTAAGTCTGATTGACAGTTAGAGTTGTCTGGTTCTGACTTTGGATTTCTACTGAAATCCTAGGTCGAACTGACACTTACTATTCCCTTTTTAGAGAACACGTCCTCACCTACTCTACTCTGGAGAAGTTACTTTTTGCCAACCGGAACCTCTGGTTGGACTTTTGTTAGCCTCCGAGACTCCCGGATCTCAAGACATCCGATCCTCGACCCGTCTCTACTTCTGTCCGTAGTCCTCGCTCGGCTAAGTCGTCTGTCCGATCTTCCGGATTAGGTCTTCATGCCCAGTCCCCAAATAGGACTTCGTGTCTAACCCTCGGGCAGGTCTTCATTCCCAATTCCCCGAACCAGGACTTCATGCCCAACCGTCAGCAAAGTCTTCGTGCCCAATTCCCTGAACCAGAACTTCATGCCCAACCCTCGGCAAAGTCTTCGTGCCCAATTCCCCGAACCAGAACTTCATGCCCAACCCTCAGCAAAGTCTTCGTGCCCAATTCCCCAACCAGGACTTCGGTGCACAACCTTCGGCCAGGACTTCGTACCTAGCTTTACTCACCAGAACTTCATCCACCTAGTTTCACTCACTAGGACCTATCTTTACTCACCATGACCCATCATTACTAACCAGGATTTTGTGCCTCGATAAGGACTTCTTTGCTAGTCATCTTAATCCTGACTAGACTTCTTTCTGCTAAACATCATGTCATGTTTGGCTCAATCTAGATAAGTTTAATCACTCTGCCAAACATCAAGTCATGTTTGGCTTATCTCTTGGTCAAACTGACTAACCTTAGGTTCTCTGCCAATCATCAGATCCTGTTTGGTTAACCCTTGTTCTACCTGACCAAACCTCGGTATATTGTCACACATATCAAATTTAGGTTTGATCACTCTGTCAAACATCAAGTCATGTTTGGCTAACCCTTGGTCAAACTGACTAAACCTGGGTTTACCCTAATAAATTGTTGGAGAAATTTGGGAACCTTGGGTTTGATGTTTGGGCAAAGGTTCATGTTAGGATTATTGTTGTATTTGATATGCATTGTGAGTATGCAGGATATTGGTACAACAAAGAAGAAATGTTCAAGTGGCATCTTAGCAAAGGAAGACCCGAAAACAAGGGCCGAGGCGAAGGAAGCTCCAGAAGGCAAGGCATAAAGGATGGAGAGGCATCCGAGGGGCGCAAGGCTGATGGACGAGGCTAGAAGGCTAGGTCTAGGTTAGTCGGGCGAGGAAGAGTGCTGAGTGATTGTACTCGGGGCTGAAATCCTAGATTTAGGGTTTGGGAAGTCGATTGTTGATGGAGCAGTCGACTGGTGTTGGGCACAGAAAGATCAGTTAACTGATCATCTGTGTAGTCGACTGGTGTCAGCTGGAATTCGAGCGTTGGGCTTTAATGTTCGAATCCGGGTGGACCAGTGGATTGGTGTTGGCACCAGTCGACTGGTAACGGTTAGAATAATGTCGAGCTCTATTTATGAGAGTTCGGTTTGGCTGGACAAAGGTTGACAAAATAAGCTTGGGTAAAGCTTATTAGTAGTCTACAAGTGCTCAGGTGTTGTTGCATGGTTGTGGTGAGGTTTTGCCACCCACAAAGAGTGCGACTCGAGCTAGCTGGAGGTTTTTCGGGGAGTCATCCATCGACGGATCGGGATCATCCACCTTACAGACAGTCGTGGAGTAGGAGTATCATCTCCGAACAACGTAAAGGTTTGGTGTTAGTGGTTTGATTTCCTTTTTGTTAGTTTAGTTTACTTGTATTCCGTTGCGCACTAACAATCTGTAGGAAGAACCGCGATTAAAGTGGGTGAACAGCTATTCACCCCCTCTAGTCGTACGCACTGATCCCCAACAAGTGGTATCAGAGCCGGAGTTGCTCTTGTTGGACTAACTGCCCAAAGAGCAAAGGCGCTAAAGGAAGATGAATTTGGAAGGTCCGCTAGGATGGGATACTCGAATCCCACCTCCATATGATCGAAATGATTTTAATTATTGGAGGAAGCGGTTGAAGACTTGGTTCCAAATGGATTAGGACCATTAGACCACATTGGATGTTCCATTCGAAGCTCCAACGGATAAGAAAGGGAAATGCCTCCGACCTCGGCTTTGGACAAAGGATCAAAAGGAGGAAGCGGAGGTGGATAAGGAGGTAACGAGAATTGTGTGAATTTATTACTTTCTTATATTGTGTCCCGTGTAGGTGAGTACAAGAATGTGTATGAGCTATAGAGAAAGGTGATAGCTCAACACGAAATTCTACACAAGGGCATGGAGTGAAGGAGTCCAAGGATAAGGGCTCATAAGTCCAAGAGAAGGAGAAAGATCAATCGGATGTTGAATCAAGATCAACATCCGAAGAGGAGGAGTAAGTGGAATCGTCCACATCCTCATGTGAGGAAGAAGAAGAGCAATCCAAGGTGGAGGAGATCTTGGAAACTCAACCCTCAACCTCAATATCGAGAAGAGTGTGAAATCCCACATCAAGTGTTTTGAGTGTGGGGAAATGGGACACTACAAGAGTAGGTGTCCGTCACTCAAGAAGGTAAAGGAGGTAAACCCTAAACCCGGCAAAGTTCATTTAAAGACTAATATGGGTTGTAGGGATGAAGCTAAGGAGAAGAAACATATAATTTGCTTCACGTGTGATGAGCGGGGGCACCACTACACAAAATGCCCAAGGAAAGGAGTGTTAAAGAAGCTAGGGCATTTGAAGAAATTGGAGAAGAAGAGGAGCTCAAGTCAAGGGCGAACTTCAAAGGTAAAAGGGAAGGTAATCCCTTATTTAAAATTTAATCCAATTTCAAATTCCTATGTGCTTGTTAAAAATAATATAGATTATTTACCTAACCATAATCATAGATTTAGGTATAATGATAGGAATAGGGTTAACAAAGTAGATAACTCTAGGAAATCATTACCCAAGGCTAGACCTAATAAGACCAAAACTACCATGCCTAAGGTGAGGAAGGTAGTTAATGAGCAAGACATTATTCCCAAGAAGGGGAGGCATATGCCTAGAAAGGTGGGTAGGTCTAGGAATGTCCAAGGTGGACATGTTGACTCTAGGGTTAGAGCTTTAGAATTGGAAAATCAAATCTTGAAAGCAAGACTTGAAGAAATGGAAAGAGTCCTAGATAGGTTCATTAATGGACCTAGGGGACTTGATATGTGTTTGGGTGTTCAAAAATCCAAAAATATCAAATTAAGTACCTCCAAGACCAAAAGAATGTCAATGCTAGAAGGGTGCAATACATTGGTAAGGGAGGAGTAATCAAGGACAAGACGTCCAAGATTAAGAAGGTAGCAGTTGAGAGCCAAGGTTCACCGGAAGTACACCGGTGTGACTTAGTAACCTTGGATGAGTCATCTAGGGAGGTGGCTAAGGTTAATAACTCAAAGACGAGCTCTAGGAGTCAAATTGGGATCCATGATAAATGGATCTCGGGAGGATTTCTTTCGAAAGTCTAGATAGACTATAGAGTGTGCCAAAAGGTTTGAAGATGGATTTGAGTCTCAATCCTTACGTTTTGGCACATTGGGTTTATGTTTCATGAATGAAAATATGGCATTGGGGTCATATTGCATGGAAATTAATTTTTGATGTGTAAATGTTATATAAACCAATGCTAGGGATGCATTGTAGTTTGGTATGGGCAGATACATCAAGTGGAAGACAAAACTAGGACTTTAGGTTAATGTTCTATTGAACCATTTAGATAGTTTTGGATTTTGTGTCAATCATAGGATCCGAGATATATACATTTTTAAATGTATTTTTCCCAAGTATACACGGGTACCACAACCCTCCCTATAAAATTTGAGAATTTTTGGAGACTTGTGAAATTTCTGATGCATTTTTGAAATTGGATTCAGAATGCTGAAAGTGCTGTTATCAGGGTACCAGTCGACTGGTACATGGGGCAGTAGACTGGTAACAGTGTTGTCTAGAGAGAGACTAGTTACTGTAAATTTTTCGATAGGGATTAGTCGACTGGTAACTATCTCAGCCGACTGATACGTGCTGAAACTATTTTTAGCAATCAAAAAATGTCCAAATGATTGTCAATCATGTGTATAATCTTATGGGGGGTTAATACATGATATTTGTGGTCTTTTAAGGTTAAAGAATCCAATGATTGGGGAGATTGTTGGAGCTCTTTTTGATGTGTGACAAAGGGGGAGAAGTGTTGGGTTTATGTGAGAAACCAATACACCTTTGCAAGAAATCCAAATTCAAGGGGGAGCTTAGGTGAAGAGGGAGCATTTATTGGGAAAGGGGGAGAAGTACCTTTGCAATAAAAACTTACTAAAGGGGAGGGTATAGCTAAAGGGGGAGCCTAAGGTTAAGTTCCATGATTTATGCATGATCAAATCTTCTTTGTTGTTGTTTCCCTAACTTAAATGGGTTGCTAAATATCATAAAAGGGAAGATTGTTAGAGCAATCTAGGAACCTTGAGTTTTGATGTTTGGGCAAATGCTTAAATTAGGATTATTGTTGTATTTGATATGTATTGTGAGTATGCAGGATATAGGTACTGTTAGTAATATGAGAGAAGTGCCCTAAGGCAATCGACTTATGATTGTAATCATTTACTTTGATAAATGAATATTCACTATTTGAGTATACATGTTCGTGTATTTGATTGAGATCTTAAACTCATTTACTGAATGCCCGCAATATAATTCACAGCATGAGAGAATTTGTGATGAATTCACAACTAGTGATTATCTCTACATGTGCAATTGTGAAGTATTGAAATTGTCCCTAGTCGATGAATTGATAAATACGGATACTATCAATTCTGTGGAGACTAGCATGGGTTATTCTCTAATCAGCTGATTCTCACTGGCTGGTGACATTGAGATGTCCGGAGATAAACATGAATGCTAGTTAAGGGAACTAGTTCATTGGAGTGACTAGCTATAAAACTTCATATGGTAGTCTACATATAGACATGTCAGTGAAGTTTTTACTGCAGCTTAAGTGCGATATTCCTTTGACTTGCGGTGTTCAAGTCATCTTGGTCATAGAGACTTATACTTTGACATCTTAAGCAAGCATCTCCAAGGAGGTATGGACCCAGGATGGTTGGGTATAAGCCGAAGTGCCTGAAGATGTTTGAACAGCCTACAAAGGATTCACCACTCCTTGCGAGGAGATGTATACCCAAGGCCTATCGTCGGATTGTTACTCAAAGCCTCTGGCCAGAGCATGACATGTTCAAAGTATGAATCTCTTAAATACATGAGAGTAATTAGAATCCGTAGGATGAGAGATTGTTACTCGAAGCCTCTGGCCAGAGCATGACATGTTCAGAGTACGAATCTCTTAAATACATGAGAGTAATTAGAATCCGTAGGACGAGAGAACGTTACTTGGGCTAGGTGTGAAGTAGTCAGCCTAGTGGGGACTGACACACATAGACCATGTCCTGAACCAAGTGGGTATAAGATGGTGAAGAGAATGAGGCACGATTCATTAAAGCTGCTGAAGGGTTTCAGAATTATTTCTGAGGTCAACCGTTGATCTTTCGATTAATTGGGGATCATGATGTACTACCAGGTGTCACTCATGATCGTTCTATAATTGGTTGATTATAGACGGCCAACATAAATCGAAAGCCTATTTAGTCACACGCACTACGAGTGATCCGAGGGATTTAAAACGAGTTGAAAATTGGATTTTCCAATCAAGAGAGATAAGTCGAATCTGAATTTTTCAGAGACGCATCGGAAGCATAAAATGGCTAAGTCTTTTGAAGACTTATTGGACGAATTAAATGAGTTTAATTCGTGAGGTCATGGCTTGGGATTGGCCGGCCAAAGAGGGTACCCACCCTCTTTGTTTGGCCGGTCACATTAAAAGGGGAGAACCAAATTGTTTGGTTCAAATTATAAAATAAACCGAGCGTGGTTTGTTTTATAAAATTATGGATAAAGAAATTTATATAAAGAAATTTATATAAAGGGATTTATTTTTCATGGAAATTAAAATGAACCATGGATTGGTTTATTTTATTGATTTACCATGATAAAGAAATGTATATAAAGAAATTCATATAAAGAAATTTCTTTCCATAATAAAGAGGGGAGACATGGTTATTTTTATTATTAAGTTATAATAAAAACTTGACATAATGGAATAATTCATAGAAAAATTTATAAGATAAATTTCTTATGAAAATTTATTCCGTTAAAAGGAGACTTGGCGATTGAGAGGCTACTATATAAAGGAACCAAGGCAAGGCATGGAAATTAATCTAAGAGATCAAGGATTCTTGCCTAGCCTCTCTCCCTCTCCTTCTCTCCCTCTCCCTCCTCTAGTGGCGCCGGCCCTAGAGGCCCTCCCTTTGGTTGCCGTGAGCTTCCTCCACCGAGAAGCTGCCGAAGAAGAAGAAGAAGCGGGCGCAACTCCTTCCTTCCTCCCGGAATCTTGATTCCGTTCTTCGTTTGGTGGTTAGTTTTCCATCTCTCTCTTGGTATTCTTGTCGTGCCTTTGGAGAATCTAGTAGTTCTTGTCGGCACGAAACTCGTGGGTTTGCGAAGTCATCCCGAAGAAAACTCGGCGTGGACGCGAATAGAAGCGGAGCTTCCAAGGGACGCTACGGTTGGATCTCGTCCCTTACTTCGAGTTACGCGAGGTATCAAGAAAATTAGTTTACTTTCTGTAAAATTTTAATTTATGATCTTGTCTACGCAATATAAGGTTGCATGCTTAGATGTGTGGTTAAATAATTTTTGAAATTATTTATGCTAAACCTTCTGCTGCACGTAATTAAATTTAAAATTACGAACCCGCATCCATGTCAACATGCACCCGGTCCCAACAGGTACAACAAAGGAGAAAAGTCCAAGTGGCATCTTAGCAAAGGAAGACCCGACAACAATGACCAAGGCCCAAGGAAGCTCCAGAAGGCAAGGCGAGAAGGATGGAGAGGCATCCGAGGGATGCAAGGTTGATGGAGGAGAATAGAAGGCTAGGTCTAGGTTGGTCGGGCGAGGATGAGTGTTGAGTGACTATACTCGGGGCTGAAACCCTAGATTTACGGTTTGGGCAATTGACTACTGCATAGAGCAGTCGACTGGTGTTGGGCACAGAAAGATCAGTCGACTGATCTTCTGTGCAGTCAACTGGTATCGGCTGGAATTCGAACGTTGGGTTGTAACATTCGAATCCGAGTAGACCAGTCGACTGGTAACGGTTGGAATAGTCTCGAGCTCTATTTATGAGAGCTCGATTTGGCTGAGCAATGGTTGACAAAATAAGCTTAGGTAAAGCTTATTAGTAGTCTACAAGTGCTTAGGTGTTGTTGCTAGGTTGCGGCGAGGTATCTCCACCCACAAGGAGTGACGCGAGCTAGCCGGAGGTTTTCCGGGGAGTCATCCACCGACAGATCGGGATCGTCCACCTTACGGACAGTCATGGAGTAGGAGTATCATCTCCGAACTACGTATGTAACGACCCGCAAAATCCTCTCAATATTTTTTTTAAAAATATTGATCATGTCTAGATAGTTTTGAGGAACCTAGAGATACTAGTACGAACTTTAGCCTAGTTATCCATGATTTTCTCATTTAAATGGAGAAACTAAGTATTAACGGGCCTTATATGGGCTTTCTAGTACCATGATTATTGGTAGATTTTAGGCAAAATTTAATATAAATATAAATGGATTTTAATTAGGAATATTAGTATGATTATGGGTGAGTTTTAGCATGATTTTCCTATTTAAATTGAGAAGTTAAGTACTAATGGGTCTTATATGGGCTCCAAAAATGGGTTTTAATTAGGTAGAATTTAATATAAATATAAAAGAATCTTAATTAGGAATTTTAGCATGATTATGGGTGAGTTTTAGGGAATTTTCGAAAATAAAGAAAAATGAAATAAAAAGAAAATAAAAAATAAAGTGCATGGACCAAGGATTGAACCTTGGACCTAGTCTACAACCATGCATGCACTAACCAATTCACCTATCAAGGGAGTGCTAGTAGAGAATGAAGTGGATTTTATTTAAAGGTAGGGGATGTGAAGAGACACCATGTGAAGAAGATGAAAAGGCACTTGTGAAGAGATAAAAGGGGCATTATAAATAGATCTCTTCTTCCTCCTTCCTCCACCTCCACTGAAATCTCATCTCCTTCTTCCTTCTTCTTCTAGCCGAAACCCACAAGGGTTTCTTTCCCTTGGATAAAGTTTCACAAGGGACTTTATCTTGAAGATCCAAGACCTTCTACAAGGATACAAGGACTAAAGAGAGGCCTAGGGTCAAGGAGCTTTCTTTTGGCTTCTCCATTCAAGGTGAAAATCAAGGACAAACCAATGTAAGACTCCCTCACCTGTGGTATAATAGTTTTCCTTTGATGTTTATCATGATTAAAGTCTTTGCTTCAAGATCTAAGTTGAGAAATCCATGAAGGTGGGCTCTAGGGTTTCGGCCACCACCATGAATCCAAAGCTAGGATTAGTTCTCACTCCCTAATGATGTTTCTTATGTGTTCTCATGATGCAAGGGATGTTCATGGTAATTTATGTGAATTTTTACATGACTTGTGGACTTAGGAAGTTTCGGCCAAGTACCCTTGAGGGTTTGGGATGATGTTAAAAAACTTCATTTATGCTTCCTAATGTTTTCTATGATAAACAAGGAATGGATTGTGGATTATGGAAATTATTGTGGTGCCCAAGACACCCTACAAGTTTCGGCCACTACCCCTTTTCTAGGGTTGGGATTAGATCTAACCCTCCAAGTACGACTATTATGATTCTCTATGATACAATGGATGTTGATGATGAATTATATGGATTTTTCCATGGACTTAAGCCTCCTCTATGTTTCGGCCATGACCAAGGTTTAGGTCTAGGGATTAGGGTTAGGCCTAATCATGTATCCTAATGGCCTCCCATGGAATGGTATGTATGGTATTGGATGTATGTATTGTAGGTTTTCTTTAGTTATGATGTGGCTTGAACAAAGGGGACTCCCCTATATGACTTTCGGCCGAGCTTCCACTTTAGGGTTTGGGGATAGGCTAAGGTTCCAAGTATACTTGGTTATGATTTATTATAACATAGATATATGTCTAAGTAGGTTGTATGGATTGTATGATGCCTAAAAACCCAACCTTATGTGCTATGTATTATGACCCTGTATGCTTAGGTTATGGGTCATGTTTTAAATAAGCTCTATGTATGATATGTAGGGATGTCATGCTCAATGAATGATATGTATGTATGCCATGCTTAATGAATGATATGTATGTATGTCATGCTTAATGAACGATATGTATGTATGCTATGCTTTACGAATGATATGTATGTATGCCATGTTTCATGAATGATGTGTACGTATGTCATGTTTAAGAATGAAGATGATGAATGAAAATGATAATCATGGCTCTAAGACGAAATGATGTATGCATGACATACCTTATGAATGAAGATAATGCAACGGCACGGTCGATGGTCAATGGTACGACGGTCGTGAGGACCGGTAAATGGGACGGTAAATGGGCCGGTAGATGGGCCGGGTCGTTACAGCTTATGTCTTTAAGGCATAATGAAGATAATGCTATGAATGTCTTATGAATGATGAAGCATATGAAGTTATTTTACTTTATGAATGGGCTTGTACCGGACCGAAGTATGGGTCCAAGGGATGGATGATAACCGCTTTTGTCGCGTTACGGTTTCAAATACAATTTAAGTACCGAATTCCTCTAAACTAATGTAGCATAGAGTAACTCGGGTCGTCTTCCAACGAATGTAGTTGGTGCAAGATAAATCTCAGGAATGAATCTTATTGCTTTTGGGTTTTGGGATATGAAACTGGGTTTTGGATTTAAGAGCTAGGACTACGAAAGGAATAACAGAGCAAATATGAAACCTAATTCTAATTAAGGAAGGGCAATACAGATAAAGAAATCTAAATTAACCAGACTACAATTGCAATAAAGAAAACACAACTTGAAATAAAGCATCAACGAAGCCTAGACATGAAACAGAACTTAAACCTATAGCGTTAAAGAAATCTAAACTAATCTAACTTAATTGCATTAAACTGAAGATATGAAACCTAAAGCATTGGAAAGAACAACACAAAACAAGAATTGAGCAACTAAGAACATCACAATGGAAAATACTATTCTAAGAGGCATTTAACCAAACACAAGTTGAGCATGTATTAAAATGACAAAGGAGCGTGCCAATTGAATTGGGGAAGTTCATCAAATACAAACATTCAACAACTATCACATAACAACTCAAAGAAACAAACAACAAGAACATCAACACAATCAACACTGAAGGCTGAAGCAAATGTGGCAGTGAAACAGAGCTGCTGTGAAGAGCTGTTGCCGTGGATATTGAATGGAAATTTCTGAAGGAAAGCTGCTGGAATTTCTATGATACTGAATTGCTATGGAGAAATAACTTGCTGGGAAGAAACTCTCCTGGCCACTGAATTATGAAAAACTGCTGAAAGGTAAATTGCTGTGAAGGTAAACCCAAATGGCTGAAAAACTGTGAAGAATGGAATCGCCGGCGGAGAAGAAATTGTTGAAACTGAATTGCTGAACCGAATCGCTGAAACTGATGAAGGCTAGGTACTGATCTAATGCAGAAGAACCAAAGCTGTGAAGAAATTAATCTACTAAAAAGAAATGAAATCTGCTGGGATTCAATTGCAACGAAGGAAGCTGTTGAAGAATTAAAATCTATTAAGAATTAAACTGCTGAAAAGAGAAACTTGAAGGAATTTAGATCGCCGGCGGTGATGAAGATGGATGGTTGCGACGGCTGCGTTCGGCTACGTTTGGCTAAAGCTCAGAACCCCCAAAGCCTAGCTGTGGTCGCCGGTGATGAAAATGGAAGAAAGACTGTGAAGGAAGGCGGATGGAGTCGACTAGAGCTCGGAACCCCCAAAGCCTAGCTTCGTCCGGTGGCGTGCGGTGAAGGAAGATGGATGGCGTCTCTCCGAACCCCGAAAGAGAACCTTTACTCTCTTCTCTCCGAACCCCGAAAGAGAAGAGGTGGACGTGGATCGTTTAGACGAGAGCCCCTCGTCTCGGTTGATCGGAGCTCCGGCCGACTAGGGTTCGGTACCCCCTTGCCCTAGCCTTGCGGCGACGATGAAGAAGGAAGGAGGAGAAGGATCGCCGCTGGCCTGCGTGTGGAGTCGATGCCCTAGCTTCGCGATTCTTCCCTTTTTGATCCCCGGCTGCACGTGGATTCGGTCAGCCAAGCCACAGCTCGAGTTCGATTCCTGGGTTCAGTCAATCAGTGTGGTTCAGCCAAACCAAGCCAAGCAGCTAGGTTCGGTCCAGTCAGCCACTTGATTCAGTCCAATCCAGCTCTTGGTTCAGTCCAGACTTGGTTCAGCCAACAGACCAGCCCTGGGTGCAATCAAGCAATGGGTTCAGTCCAACAGTTGGGTCAGTCAGCCAAGTCAGCTTAGAAGGAGATTAACAACGAACGACTGAGATTGACTTTGCTTCATCCAACGGTGGGATCGCTTCAGATCTGAACCAAACTCCATAGATCCCAATCAATGGCCCTGATCTACCTGTCCCCAGCTCGGATTAACCAGATCAGTGGTGGATGGTCCAGATCTTCCCTTTTCTTGAATGGATGGTCTAGAACATCGTGAGCTCGATCCAACGGTCAGATCACTTCTGATTTGGCTGAAATTTTCAGATCTTGATCTCTGGTCATGATTGATTCTATCTTGAACTTGGATCGACCAGAAATTGACCGATGGCTCAGATCTAGCCGTTCTCTGGAATGGACGGCTCCTATTAATCCGATGCTTGATCCCTTTAATCTGGATCCAATCCTGACTCAAGTCTGACCCAATTTGATCTAGGTCCATGATCAATTGAAGCCTACAAAATGATATTCAAATTTAGTGTCAAAAATATCCCAAATATACAAAGATTAGAATTAAAAGCCAAAATGAAGAGAATACATGAAACCTAATATAATTGCAAACTTAAGCATATAAAATGTAGATCAAACATGGATTTTAGAGCCAAAAATAATCAACAAAATGATGGTTATCAACTCCCCCACACTTATTCTTGGGCGTCTCGCACAAGTAAATAAAACTAAAAGAAAACAACATATCTTCCAAACATTACATCCCCTATCAATACTTGAGAGATAATAAAAGAAAGTTACTTAGGATCATCAAGTCTCAAGAATTCATGCATTTATGGTTCCAAATCTCACATAAGTCAAAAGCATGGTAATTTCATCAACTTGAATAAACTAAGCATGACAAAAACCTCACAAAATGGATATATGCACTGATGCTCACAAAAATAGCAGATATGGAAGTGGAGTTCTCTCAAAACATTCATGACATTGCACTACCATATGCTTGCTTATCTTCTACTTCTCCACTACTATAACATAAGCACACAAATCAAGAGGGCTTTTCAGTGAGTAATAATGAAACCAAGTACTAACAAGAGAACAAGAATGGTAGATAACAAAGAAGATCATAGGGAGCATGAAAGAATATCAAAGAGAATATGAGAGCATTGGGGTAATTAACATGATGTATACAATCAAACAATAGTCCAAGTAAATAACTCAATCAACCTCCAACACTCAAAATTCTCCTTTCACATTCTCAATGCACTACACATCAACAATTTATAACTTCTCTCAAAATGCATGTAATGATCAACAACTTCACTCTTGAGATTCTCTAATAAAGATATCAAAAGAGTACACATCAAGAAAATATTCCTTTTTGTTCATCACTAATACAACTCGAATGCTTGAGGAAAATTTTTTTTTTTTCACATAGAGAGATATTTTTTTCATTCTTTTCTCTCTTTTTCTTTCACTTTTTTTTTTTTGCATCTTTATTATTTTTTCTATCTCTCTTTTTTTTTCTTTCACATAGAGAGATTTTCTTTTTCTTTTCTTTTTTTTTCAAAGAGAGATTTTTTTTTTCACACAAGCATTCGTCCATATACACTTGTCTCCCCCCCACACTTAAAATTTGACCGTCTCGGGCAAGATAGTAAGGCATGATAACATCTAAAACTCACAATAATAGAGGCTGATAATAGAGAAATAAAAATGTAACTCATCATGCAATCACCTTATGCTCTCATGCATGCTCCAAGGAAGAATAAAATAATAAAGATATGGCAGTGAAAATGTAATGACAATGAAAAGATCTGATAAAGTAGAGACAATGAAATATGAAAGCAATAGGTGAAATGCCCAGTAGTGACAATAACAAAGGAGAGGAAAACTAAAAGTTCAACAAGAAAGATTGTCTCCATCATATTCATGTAAGCTTATGCTATTGTAATTTCAAAAAGAATCAAAGCAAGTTCTAGAGTGTCAAGTATCACAAATGCTATCACACATAAGAGGATTAAGGATAGGCATGGCAACATCCTCACTAGGTAAACAATAAAACTATCATGCTTAATCTAACAAGATAGAGTCTATCACCACAACAAATGACTAAATGCAATTAATATCCCCAAGCATACCAAGGAAACCAAAACTCGATAATCAGACTTAACTATCTTTTATGATTCTCAAAGCATAATAAAGGAACATGTAAGGAGATACAACTCGAAATCAAACAAGATTTATTCAAAGCCAAACAAAATGCAAAATGAGAAAACAAAGTATAAATGCAAAGTATAAAAGTAAACAAACATGCGAGTATAACATAAAGAAAAACAAGAAAAGTAAAGTAAAGGAACAAACTCCCCTTTATTCTGGTGGACGGAGCCTATCCAGAAGTAGCCTCCATCTTGGTAGTGGAGGAGTCTGGGTGGCTGGGAGAATTAAGACTCCCCCACACTTGAACTTCACAAAAAATTGCTCTGGTGGCCTAAGGCGATTCAGGTTTAAAATCCACTGAAGGAATGGAGTTCTTCGAATTAAAGCAAAATCATCTCCTCCTTCTTTATACCTTTCAGAAGTCCTTCCAGGAGGCTGAAGTCTGTTCAGTTGGAGCACCCACTCCTGAAGTCTTCTGGACCCTGCAAAAACATGTAATACCTCTCTCAAGCGTTCAGGGTCAGAAAGAAATGATATAAGTTCAGTCACTGCATGAAATAAATGCAAATCTGCATCATGTCAATTAAATCCAATTTGTGTGCCTCAATAAAATTTTCAAAATCATTTTCTACAAAAATTTGCATCCAGGAGCTCATCACAAATAAAGAAATCAAGTTCTGGCACATCAATAGAAATTTCACAATCATTTTCAATCAAGGGTGTATCAAGTAATATGTCACAGCCAATCAATCAATATCAGACATTTCCAAAAGTTTTTCACATTCATTTTCAGCATAAGACATAACGAGAGATCATCAAAATAAATAACATCCATTTCAGGCACTTCTAAAAATTTTCACTAGTCATATCCACAAAAGATGTATCTAAAGATTCATCATAACAAACTACATCCATTATGGGTGCCTCTAAAATTATTTCACTATTCATATTTACAATGGATGTGTCAAGTAATGCATGATGATCAATAAAATCAATGTTTGGTACCTCTATTGGATTTTCACAAACAATTTCTACACAAGGTATATCAATAAACTCATCAGAATCAATAACATCAGCACTAGGTACCTCACTGCATTTTTCTGAAGAAAGGGAGAAATACT
>JAGFNQ010001637.1:171273-235399 GCA_024364735.1 Boesenbergia rotunda
ATCAGACTCGATTTGGATTCGATCAGTCTCAACACTTGGTTTCAGTCCTAGCTGTGTTCGGTCAAACCTTGGGTTAATCAGCCAACCAAGCAGTTGGGTTCAATCAACAGTTGGGTTCATTAGCCTTGGTTCAGCCAGCCCAAACCACAGTTAACCCAGCTCAGCCCAGAACTCACAGCTCATTAGTAACGGACGGCTGAGATCGATTCGGCTTCATCCAACGGTCGGATCTCTTCCGATCTGAACCAAACTTCACAGATCCCAATCAATGGTCCTGATCTACCTGTTCCCAGCTCGGATTAACCAGATCAAAGGATGATCAGATCTTCCTTTTCTTGAACGGATGGTCTAGAACATCTTGAGCTCGATCCAACGGTCAGATCACTTCTGATTTGGCTGAAATTTCCAGATCTTGATCTCTGGTCATGATTTATTCTATCTTGAACTCGGATCGACCAAAAGTTGACCGATGGTCAGATCTAGCCGTTCTCTGGAATGGACGGCTCCTATTAATCTGATGCTTGATCCTTTAATCTAGATCCAATCCTGACTCAAATCTGACCCAATTTGATCTAGGTTCATGATCAATTGAAGCCTACAAAATGATATTCAAATTTAGTGTCAAAAATATCCCAAATACACAAAGTTTAGAATTAAATGTCAAAATGAAGGGAATACATGAAACCTAATAAAATTGCAAACTTAAGCATATAAATGTGGATCAAACATGGATTTTAGAGCCGAAAATAATCAACAAAATGATGGTTATCAAACTCCCCTCACTTATTCTTGGGCGTCTCGCACAAGTAAACAAAACTAAAAGAAAACAACATATCTCCCAAACATTACATCCCCTATCAATATCTTAAGAAATAATAAAAGAAAGTTACTTAGGATCATCAAGTCTCAAGAATCCATGTATTTATGGTTCCAAATCTCACATAAATCAAAAGCATGGTAATTCATCAACTTGAATAAACTAAGCATGACAAAAACCTCACAAGATGGATATATGCACTGATGCTCCACAAAAAATAACAGATATGGAAGTGGAGTTCTCTCAAAATATTCATGACATTGCACTACCATATGCTTGCTTATCTTCTACTTCTCCACTACTATAACATAAGTACACAAATCAAGAGGTCTTTTCAATAAATAATGATGAAATCACTTTCTTAATAAGAGAACAAGAATGATAGATAACAAAAAGATCATAAAGAGCATGAAAGAAGATCAAAGAGAAGATGGGAGCATTGGGGTAATTAACATGATGATACAATCAAATAATAGTCCAAAGTAAATAACTCAATCAAACCTCCAACACTCAAAATTCTCCTTTCACATTCTCAATGCACTACACAACCACAATTTACAACATCTCTCAAAGTGCATGTAGGAATTAACAACAAAACTCTTGAATTTCTCTAAACAATAATATCAAAAGAGTACACATCAAGAAAATATTCTTTTTTGTTCATCACTAATACAACTCGAATACTTGAGGAATTTTTTTTTTTCACATAGAGAGATTTTTTTTCTTCTTTTTTTCTTCTCTTTTTTTCATTTTTTTTCATCTTTATTATTATTTTTTTCTATCTCTCTTTCTTTTTTTTTCACATAGAGAGATTTTCTTTTTCTTTTTCTTGTTTTCAAAGAGAGATTTTTTTTTCACCACAAGCATTCGTCCATATACACTTGTCTCCCCCCACACTTAAAATTTGACCGTCTCGGGCAAGATAGTAAAGCATGATAACATCTAAAACTCACAATAATAGAGGCTGATAATAGAGAAATAAAAATGTAACTCATCATGCAATCACCTTATGCTCTCATGCATGCTCCAAGGAAGAATAAAATAATAAAGATATGGCAGTGAAAATGTAATGACAATGAAAAGATCTGATAAAGTAGAGACAATGAAATATGAAAGCAATAGGTGAAATGCCCAGTATGACAATAACAAAGGAGAGGAAAACTAAAAGTTCAACAAGAAAGATTGCCTCCATCATATTCATGTAAGCTTATGCTATTGTAATTTCAAAAAGAATCAAAGCAAGTTCTAGAGTGTCAAGTATCACAAATTCTATCACACATAAGAGGATTAAGGATAGGCATGGCAACATCCTCACTAGGTGAACAATAAAACTGTCATGCTTAATCTAACAAGATAGAGTCTATCACCACAACAAATGACTAAATGCAATTAATATCCCCAAGCATACCAAGGAAACCAAAACTCGATAATCAGACTTAACTATCTTTTATGATTCTCAAAGCATAATAAAGGAACATGTAAGGAGATACAACTCGAAATCAAACAAGATTTATTCAAAGCCAAACAAAATGCAAAATGAGGAAACAAAGTATAAATGCAAAGTATAAAAGTAAACAAACATGCAAGTATAAACATAAAGAAAAACAAGAAAAGTAAAGTAAAGGAACAAACTCCCCTTTATTCTGGTGGACGGAGCCTATCCAGAAGTAGCCTCCATCTTGGTAGTGGAGGAGTCTGGGTGGCTGGGAGAATTCAGACTCCCCCACACTTAAACTTCACAAAAAATTTCTCTGGTGGCCTAAGGCGATTCAGGTTCAAGAGTCATTCAAGAGGTGGAGTGCTTTTAATTAAAGTAAGATCATCTCCTCCTTCTTGATGCTCTTTAGAAGTCCTTCCAGGAGGTTGAAGTCTGTTCAGTTGGAGCACCCACTCCTGGAGTCTTCTGGACCCTGCAAAACAATGTAATACCTCTCTCAAGCGTGCAGGGTCAGAAAGAAATAGAATAATATCAGTCTCTACATGAAGTAAATCCAAAGCTGTATCATATCCAATTATATCAATTTGTGGTGCCTCAATAAAATTTCCAAAATCATTTCCTATAAAATTTGCATCCAGAAACTCATCACAAACAAAGAACTCAAATTTTGGCACTTCAATAGAAAAATCACAATTATTTTCCATCAAGGATGTTTCAAGCAAAGTGTCACAGCTAATGAAATCAATATCAGATATCTCCATAAGTTTTTCACATTCAACCTCAGCATATGATATGGCAAGAGACTCATCAAAGTAAATAACATCAATTTCAGGCACTTCTAAAAAATTTTCACTAGTCATATCCACAAAAGATGTATCAAGAGATTCATCATAACAAACTACATCAATTATGGGTGCCTCTAAAATTATTTCACTATCCATATTTACAAAAGATGTATCAAGTAATACATTATGACCAAGGAAATCAATTTGTGGTACCTCTATTGGATTTTCACAAACAATTTCTACACAAGGTATATCAATAAATTCATCAGAATCAATAAAATCAGTACTAGGTACCTCACTGAATTTTTCTGAACAAAGAGGAGAAATACTTACCTGAGCGTGCTGGAGAATACCTGGAGGTTCTATAATAGTAGATGTATCTGTGGTCTCCTCCTGGTCAAATTCATGCTCCTCTTCAGCCTTAGGCTCTGGTGGACAATCAACTGGTGATCCTTGGGTGCTTGCTTCCACCATGCAAGTCCCTACACTTTCTGGTTCATCTTCTAAATCTTGTGGTGGTCCCTGGGGCTTAGTGCAATCCCCTACACCTATGGAATCATCTCCTATGCATTCTTCTTCTATAATATCTGCAACAACAATATTAGAAAAATTAGGACCATCAATAATGCTATCATCACAAAATATCAGACTAGAATGGTCCTGTGGAGCTTCAGAATCTTCTTCTTGAGCTGAAAATTTTGGAAATGGATTTTGAGTAGGAATCTCCGGAGGAATGCATGCTGTAGGTGCCCAGACTTTAATGAATTCTTCTTCTTCTTCTTCTACTAATTTTGCAAGATTACTTGAAGAAGGACTTGGCCATGCTCTAGGGTCACCTTGAACTGATATAAAACCAACTTCGGGGCTCTCAGAATTAAAAGCAGCTTGAGAAGCTAATTGTTCTGATATTTGGGCTTTTATCTGATTCAATTTATCTTGTATGTTTTGAAATCGTTGTTGTTGTTGAAAATTTCGTTGTTGTTGTTGTTGTTGTTGTTGTTGTTGAATTTGTTGCAAAATGTCCATCATCCTTTGGTGTAGAGCCTCATCCCAATCAGGATCATCAAAGCCTCCTTGATTAAACTGCTGAAATGGGAGGGGCTGAAAATTCTGAGTGTCTTGCTGAAAATTTTGTCCTTGAAACTGGAAATCTTGCTGAAAATGTTGATATTGTGGTTGAAAGGATGGTTGAACTTGCTGAGAATGGTAGCCCTAGAAATCTTGGATATGAGGTTGAAATTGCGGTGGTGAACACTGAAATTGAGTGGGCTAGAAATTCTGGTTGCAAGGGTCAAATTGCTGTGGAAATTGTAATGATTGCTGGAAAAAATGATTTGGTTGCAGAAAATTGGGCTGAAATTGCTGTAGTGGTTGACTGAAAGGTCGGTTCTGCTGAAATTGTGGATACGGCTGCTGATAAGTGGATGAAAACATTTTTAACCTGCACCCCTATCACAAAACAAACAAGAAAAATGGCAGCAACCGTATATAAAAGATAAAGTAATCAGAACAAAATCAAAAGATAGAATTATCAAGCACCACTACATTCCCCGGCAACGGCACCAAATTTGATAACCGTTTTTGTCGTGTTACGGTTTCAAATACAATTTAAGTACCGAATTCCTCTAAACTAATGTAGCATAGAGTAACTCGAGTCGTCTCCCAACGAATGTAGTTAATGCATGATAATTCTCAGAATTGAATCTTATTGCTTTTGGGTTTTTGGATATGAAACTGGGGTTTGATTTGAACATTAATACTACGAACAGAAATAGAAAAACAAATATGAAATCTAGTTCTACCGAAGTGAAAGACAGTGCAGGTAATGAATCTAACCTCACTAAACTATACTTGCAAGAGAATTAAAAGAAACATAAGGTAAAGCATTTAGGGAACTGAACATAAATGAAACCTAACCTAATTGCATCAAACTGAATCCATTAATGAAAATCTACAATAGAAAAGCAATTAAACTAATGAAGCAATTAATGAAAATCCATCAACTGAACCTAAAGCAATTAAACTAATGAAACATTACAAAAATCTACGATAAGAAAAATTCAAATTAGAATCCATTAATGAAAGAGACAATTCATCAAACACATGATGAGCATGGATTAAAATGACAAAGGTGCGTGCCATTTGAATTGAGGAAGTTCATCAAATACAAGATTCAACAGCTATCTCAAACACACATAACATTCAAATTAAACCAATTCAATTCTGATGAAGCTGCTGCTGATAGGAAGCTGTGAAGGGCTACTGGAAAAATGGCACTGCTGTGAAAGAAGCTACGGAAACTCAATTGCTGTGATGGAAATTGAAGCTGCTGCTGATAGGAAAATGAAGCTACTGCTCGAACTGATGAGGAATTCTGCTGCGAAGAACTCTGTGAAGAGGCTGGAATTTGAACACACAATTTGAAACACACAAATTCAAATTTGATACTGCTGTAAAAAAAAACTGGAATTGAACTAAAGGCTGGAATTGAAAAAAACTGCCGAAATTGATGAAATTCTGCTGGAATTGAAACTGTGAAGGAAGTAGACTATGAAGAAACTATTGCTGTAATGAAATTGCGGTGAAGACAATTGCTGCAAAGAAAAACAGAAGAAAGAAATGCAGTAAAAATTTTGATCGCCGGCTTCGGGAGAAGGATGGTTGATCGTTTTCTCTCCGAACCCCGAAAGAGAAAACTGCGGTGAAGGAAATGGGCGGCTTCTCTCCGAACCCCGAAAGAGAAAGCTGCGGTGGAGATGGATGGCTGCGACGGCTACGTTTGGCTGAAGCTCGGAACCCCCAAAGCCTAGCTTGTGGTCGCCGGTGATGAAAATGGAGGGAAGTTCTCTCCGAACCCCGAAAGAGAACCCGTGATCTCTTCTCTCCGAACCCCGAAAGAGAAAAGGTGGATGTGGATACCGGCCGGCGACGATGAAGGTGGATTGGCTCGCCGACGGTGAAGGTGGATTGGATGAATCGCGTGTGTGTGATCCCCTCTACCGATCGATGCCCTAACTCTCGCGTCGCCGCTCCTTTTTGTTCTGGCTGCGCGTGATTCAGCTCAGTCAAGCCAGCTTCTGCGCGTGGTTCAGCTCAGTCAAGCCAAATAGTTCCGGTTCAGTCCAGTTCTGGTCCAGCAGATTGAGTTCAATCAGACTCAGCATTTGGATTCGATCAGTCTCAACACTTGGTTTCAGTCCTAGCTTGTGTTCGGTCAAACCTTGGGTTCAATCAGCCAAGCCAAGCAGTTGGGTTCAATCAACAGTTGGGTTCAGTTAGCCTTGGTTCAGCCAGCCCAAACCACAGTTAACCCAGCTCAGCCCAGAACTCACAGCTCATTAGTAACGGACGGCTGAGATCGATTCGGCTTCATCCAACGGTCGGATCTCTTCCGATCTGAACCAAACTTCACAGATCCCAATCAATGGTCCTGATCTACCTGTTCCCAGCTCGGATTAACCAGATCAATGGCGGATGATCCAGATCTTCCCTTTTCTTGAACGGATGGTCTAGAACATCTTGAGCTCGATCCAACGGTCAGATCACTTCTGATTTGGCTGAAATTTCCAGATCTTGATCTCTGGTCATGATTTATTCTATCTTGAACTCGGATCGACCAAAAGTTGACCGATGGCTCAGATCTAGCCGTTCTCTGGAATGGACGGCTCCTATTAATCTGATGCTTGATCCCTTTAATCTGGATCCAATCCTGACTCAAATCTGACCCAATTTGATATAGGTTCATGATCAATTGAAGCCTACAAAATGATATTCAAATTTAGTGTCAAAAATATCCCAAATACACAAAGTTTAGAATTAAATGTCAAAATGAAGGGAATACATGAAACCTAATAAAATTGCAAACTTAAGCATATAAAATGTGGATCAAACATGGATTTTAGAGCCGAAAATAATCAACAAAATGATGGTTATCAGTGGTCACGCCTTCTTGGAAGAAAATTCTGAAGAAGCGATGAAGAACAAACGAAAACGATGAAGAACGGCGAAGACGCGACAAGGGAAGACTGGGGCGCGTTTCTGATTAAATAGCTAGCCATGGACGGTCCAGATTGATCGGATGAAATCCAACGGCTGATCTTGCTCTGATTTGAGCCAAACTTTGAGGATGTTGATCAGGGATCAGGATCTACCTCGTGGTAGCTCGGATCCTCTAGATGTGCAACGGATGGTCCAGATCAACATAATCTTTGAATGGACGATCTAGAGCACTCCGAGCTTGATCCAACAGTTGATTGAGCTCTGATTGGGATGAAACCTTCAGATCTTGATCAGAGTGCTTGATCAACCCTAACCCTAGCTCGGATTGCTTCAGATGGTCCCGGATGGCTCAGATCTAGCCGCTTTTGAATCGGACGGCCCGGATTAATCGTAAGCTTGATAATTCAATCCAGTTCCACTTCCGACTCAAGTTTGACCCAGTATGCCCTAGGTCCATGAACCTTTCATGCCTACAAAAATAGATCAGAAATTAAGTGGCCAAATAATCCAATTTAATGCAAATTTGCAATTAAGTCCAAAATAAAAGTAAGTTCTAAAACCTAGGGCAATTTCATAATTAAGCAATAAAAACATAGGTCAAACATGGATTTAGCAATTAAAATAATCAATAAAATAGTATCTATCAGTCACTACCTCAATTGATGATGTCTATTTGTAATAGGATATTCAATGTATGCATGTTGTATGAGTTGTGTGATGTTGTGTTGTGTTTTTATGCCATGATAACCCTATCTAATTGTTTTGACCAGTAGAGTATATGTTGAATTATGGTTGAATTAAAGGTATCCATGTTTCATTATGCCATGATAGATGAAAAGAAAAATGGAACAAGTTCCCTAGATGTATTGTCCTCAGTTTTAAATTGAACATTATGTGTTTTTATGAATCATGAATGATAAGTGGGCATGCTATGAATTTTTTTACCATGAAATTATGTTTTCACCATGCCATGTTCATGCTTGAAAGTTATGATGATATTTATGCTTTGAATGTATGCCCATGACATGTATGATATTAAGAATAAAAGAATAGCTAAAGGGCAATTTCTATGAAAAGAAAAGAAATGATGAACACTATGCTAAAGAGCAATTGCTATGGAAAGAAAAGGAATCATGTATGTTATTTTACTTTATGTATTGGCTTGTACCGGATCTTGAAAAAGGTCCAAGGGATGGGCACCTAAGCAAGGCCCCGGTTCTGGACTACCGTAGTTGTCCCTAGGCCCAAGGTCGCCTAGTACCTTAGTAGGTCGGGATTAGCTACCTCGTACTCTACTATGTGATGTGCGCAAATGATGAATGGGTACAAGCCAGGGATCCCAATGATCATGATATGTTAATGTTCAAGTATTATATTATATATATTTTTCAAAGAGCATCCTGAATGTTTATGCACATGTTCATGTTTAATGATATTGCATATGCTATGTTTAATGTTTATGCACATGTTTATGTTTAATGATATTGCAAATGCTATGTTTAATGTTTATGCACATGTTTATGTTTAATGATATTGCATATGTTATGTTTAATGTTTATGCACATGTTTATGTTTAATGATATTGCATTTGCTATGTCTCATGTTTATGCACATGATTATGTTTTAAAGATTATGCGAATGTTAGGTGCTTTAAGTGTTGGGACCGGGTGCATGTTGACATGGATACGGGTTCGTAATTTTAAAATTTAATTACGTGCAGCGGAAGGTTTAGCATAAATAATTTTTCAAATTATTTTAACCACGTATCTAGCATGCAACCTTATGTTGTGGAGACATGATCATACATTTAAAATTTTGCAGAAAGTAAACTAAATTACTTAATACCTCGCGTAACTCGTAGAAAGGGACGAGATCCAACCGTAGCGTCCCTTGGAAGCTCCGCCTCTATTCGCGTCCACGCCGAGTTTTCTTCGGGATGACTTCGCAAAGCCACGAGTTTCGTGCCGACAAGAACTACTAGATTCTCCAAAGGCACGACAAGAATACCAAGAGAGAGATGGAAAGACTAACCACCAAACGAAGAACAGAATCAAGATTCCGGGAGGAAGGAAGGAGTCGCACCCGCTTCTTCTTCTTCTTCGGCCTCTTCTTGGTGGTGGAAGCTCACGGCAACCAAAAGGAGGGCCTCTAGGGCCGGCGCCACTAGAGGAGGGAGAGGGAGAGAAGGAGAGGGAGAGAGGCTAGGCAAGAATCCTTGATCACTTGGATTGATTTCCAAGCCTTGCCTTGGTACCTTTATATAGTAGCCTCTTAATCGCCAAGTCTCCTCTTAACGGAATAAATTTTTCATAAGAAATTTATCTTATAAATTTTTCTATGAATTATTCCGTTATGCTAAGTTTTTATTATAACTTAATTTATAATAAAAACAACCATGTCTCCCCTTTTATTATGGAAAGAAATTTCTTTATATAAATTTCTTTATATAAATTTCTTTATCATGGTAAATCAATCCATTATTAATTTTATAAAATAAAATAAACTAATCCAAGGTTTATTTTAATTTCCATGAAAAATAAATCTCTTTATATAAATTTCTATATACAAATTTCTTTATCCATAATTTTATAAGACAAACCACGCGCGGTTTATTTTATAAATTTGAACCAAACAATTTGGTTCTTCCCTGTTATTGTGGCCGGCCAAACAAAGAGGGTGGGGACCCTCTTTGGCCGGCCAAACCCAAGCCACGATCTCACGAATTAAACTCATTTAATTCGTTCAATAAGTCTTCAAAAGACTTAGCCATTTTATGCTTCCGATGCGTCTCTGAAAAATTCAGATTCAACTTATCTCTCTTGATCGGAAAATCCAATTTTCAACTCGTTTTAAATCCCTTGGATTACTCGTAATGCGTGTGACTAAATAGGCTTTCGATTTATGTTGGTCGTCTATAATTAACCAATTATAGAACGATCATGAGTGGCACCTAGTAGTACATCATGATCCCCAATTAATCGAAAGATCAACGGTTGACCTCAGAAACTATTCTGAAACCCTTCAGCAGCTTTAATGAATCGTGCCTCATTCCCTTCACCATCTTATACCCACTTGGTTCAGGACACGGTCTATGTGTATCAGTCCGCACTAGGTTGACTACGTCACACCTAGCCCAAGTAATGACTTTCTCGTCCAACGGATTCTAATTACTCTCATGTTTCTGAGAGATTCATACTTGGAACATATGATGCTCTGGCCAGAGGCTTTGAGTAACAATCCGACGATAGGCCTTGGGTATACATCTCCTCGCAAGGAGTGGTGAATCCTTTGTAGGCTGTTCAAACATCTTCGGGCACTTCGGCTTATACCCAATCATCCTGGGTCCACACCTCCTTGGAGATGCTTGCTTAAGATGTCAAAGTATAAGTCTTCATGACCAAGATGACTTGAACACCGCAAGTCAAAGGAACATTGCACTTAAGCTACAGTAAGAACTTCATTGACATGTCTATATGTAGACTACCATATGAAGTTTTACAGCCAGTCACTCCAATGAACTAGTTCCCTTAACTAGCATTCATGTTTATCTCCGGACATCCCAATGTCACTAGCCAGTGAGAATCAGCTGATTAGAGAATAACCCATGCTAGTCTCAACAGAATTGATAGTGTCCGTATTTATCAATTCATCGACTAGGGACAATTTCAATACTTCACAATTGCACATGTAGAGATAATCACTAGTTGTGAATTCATCACAAATTCTCTCATGCTGTGAATTGTATTTCGGACATTCAGTAAATGAGTTTAAGATCTCAATCAAATACACAATCATGTATACTCAAATAGTGAATATTCATTTATTAAAATAAATGATTACATTCATAAGGCGATTGTCTTAGGACACTTCTCTCACAATACTAACATTAAGTACTTACTCATGCCATATGTCGTCAATAACGACACTCATATTTATGTTTTAAGTATTTATGCTTATGTGCTTAGATGCTTTAAGTATTTATTCATGTTATAAGTTTATGTCAAATGATGTAGATTTCTACTTATATGTGATGTACGGATTTTGTCAGTATGCAAGGAGCTTACTAAGCATTTTATGCTTATAGTCTACCTTCTTATGTTGCAGATCAAACTAAAGGTTTCTAAAGAAGGGGAAGCAGCAGGAGGGCATGTGTGTGTGTGGCAGTGACTTGGCAGAACGATCCTACTGTTGTCTTTACTCTTATTTATGGACTTATTTCTCATGGACTTAATGTTGTTACTTATAAACTGCATGTGTTAGTTCTTATGTTTACGCTTACTACTTGTTGGAGTTGAAGTTCTTTATGATATACATGCTTAATGTAAAACTACATACTCACTTGTTAAATATGCTATGCTATGATTCACATGCATAATGTAGTTTAGTTAGAAAGAAACTTATCCAATTGCATATGTTCATGATTTAGTATTATTTCCGCTGCTATATTTACGCTTCATATACAATAATGTACGGAAAAAAAAGTAACGCGTCGCTCACGTAAGGGGCGGGCGTTACATGGTTCATTGGGGCGCCATGGTTAATGGGGGCGCCCACTAGGCTGTTTTCCAGCAATGTTATGTGTTTGTTTGCCTGCTTTGTCTTTAATTTTAGGTACCTGCAAGATACATAAATACAAGGCAAACACATATACAATCTTAGCCTTAACGATTGGTTTCTCTCAAGAGAAGGTTGCCACCCGGCCCATCCGGTTGGACTTTTGCCCAACTTCACTCACCAGGACTTCGTGCCTATCTTCACTCATCAGGACTTTTGCCCGGCTTCACTCACTAAGACTTCATGCCCAGCCCACGACCAGTACTTATTGCCCAACTTCACTTATCAGGACTTCGATGCCCAGCCCTCGACCAGGACTTATTGCCCAATTCCACGAATCAGGACTTCGTGCCAAACCCTCGGTCAGGTCTTCGGTGCCCAGCCCTCGGCCAGGACTTAGTGCCCAATCCATGATTAGGACTTAATGTTGGATTGAAGAAAACGATAGAGGGGGGGGGTGAATATCGTTAAAAACTTTTTCGAATTAAGAAAGAGCAAATACGCAGCGGAAAGAAATTAAGTGCACAAGAACACAAGTAGATTTTTTACTTAGTTTGGAGTCGCGGTCGGCTCCTACTCCAAGGACCACGGTCCTTGACCATTTACTTTGGGCAATACTATAATCACAATAAAGATTTACAAATTAAGTTCAAGATTATATCAGGAAATTGAAATTGCAACACTTTTCGTTACCGACGCCTGAGGTGGATCGTATTTTGGAGCAGAGGGTTGTCATCGGTGCTGGGATCTCGAAGTCGGAGTTTGCCGAGGCGTAGTGCTTGAACGAAAAGCTTTGGAGCATTTAAAAAAGGTTATTTTGAAGCCTTGGGTTCGAGCCCCTTTTATAGTGCTCATACGGGCGCCTGTGATGTTGGGGGCGCCTGACACGTACCCTTCAATCCGCGAATCCTTATCCGTGGGCTCGGTCAGTGCTTATCCACCCCCACTTGGGCGCCTGAGCTGATGGGGGCGCCCGTGACCTTACGGGTGCCTGATCCGTCTTGGTCCAGAGGCTTCGCAGCTATGTTTTGGGTTTTGCCTTCACTCTTGGGCGCCCGTATCCATACGGGTGCCTGTCTCCATTCGGGCGCCTAGGCCCAGTGAAGCACCTTCCTTGCAGACTACCAGTACTTCGACCCTGCAATTAAGGTTAGTCCCAAAAACATAATAAGCATTAGTTACAGTCGTAGCTATCTTGGTTCTGACTTCGGGTCTCCCAAATGGAACCCTAGGTCGAACCAACGCCTACTGTTCCCTCGACGGGGAACGCGTCCTCACCTACTCCTCTCAGGAGAGTTTACCTTTTGCCAACCGGCTTCTCCGGTTGGACTTTTGCCCGATCCCCCTGACCAGGTCATCGTGCCCAACTTCCGGTCAGATCTTCTTGCCCAACTTCCGGTCAGGTCTTCGGTGCCCAACCCCTTGCCCGGACTTCGTGCCCAGTCCTCGACCAGGACTTCTTTGCCCGACTTCCGGTCAGGTCTTCTTGCCTAGTCCTTGACCAGGACTTCTTTGCCCAGCCCTTTACCAAGACTTCTTGCCTAGTGTACCTAGGACTTCTTCCTGCACACTCAGTGAACAAGTTAGATCACAATAACATCTTAACTTCCGAACCCTTTGCCATTATCAAAACCCAGGTTTGACTTTGGTGCTGCCTGCACCAACAATCTCCCTCTTTTTGATTTATGGCAACCTGGTTCAAAAAGTTAAGTTAATGAAGCAAGTAAATAAGTACGTAATTTCCTCCCCTGGAAGAAATTCTCCCCCTATGTTTTTCAACAGTACGTGGGGTTTTTTGAAAACATTTCTAAGTCCTTGTCTATCATAAAATGAAAAGATTTTTCAGGTTTTCAATACTTAGAAAATTTTCAAACAGGGTTTTTCAAGTTAGAAAATTTTACAAAATATTCTTGAGTTGGGCACTTAGAGAATTTTTCAGAACATTTAGTTTTTGCACTTAGAAAATTTTCCAAAATGATTTTGAAGTTTTAACACTTAGAAAATTTTCAAGCAGAATTTTGAATTTTTAACACTTAAAAATTTTTCAAGCAGAATTTTATTTTTGACACTTAGAAAATTTTCAAAAGCATTTTGAATTTTTTAACACTTAGAAAATTTTCCAAAAGCATTTTGAATTTTTTAACACTTAGAAAAATTTTCCAAAAGCATTTTGAATTTTTTATCACTTAGAAAATTTTCAAAAAGAATTTGAATTTTTTAACACATAGAAAATTTTCCAAAAGCATTTTGAATTTTTGAACACTTAGAAAATTTTCCAAAAGCATTTTGAAGTTAGAATATTTTCAAAATGATTTTGAATTACTTTTCTTTTTGAAAAAGGAGATAAAAGTTTTTGAAAAAAAAATTAATTTGGAAAATTTTAAATTTTAAAACCTTCTTTTCTCTTCTCTCCTTTTCCACTCTCTCCCCCTTTACCATATATCAAAAAAAATATAGTAAAAAAATGAGTAAATAAAAGTAAGGTGTTGCATTGAACCAACTCTAAGCATATACTAGACCAAATCAATTCAAATTCTTTTCTTTCGGGTCCAGTCTAACCCAATTAGCTACTTACTAACTGTTATAAATAGTAGCTTTCGCTAGGGTTAGTCAAGTTAAGTGATCTGATCAAGTTAGATTTTCTAAGCTTGACACTTAACCTAATTACTGTTCAATTTGTATTTAGTGCCCCAATTACTGCAGATGCACTGACTTAAAGCATCTTGAATCAAGACATAGACCTAAGCATCTCAACCCAGTCTAGGTTATCAATCAAGAGTACCCTAAGGTGCTTGTGAGATGCTGGCTGCTAGATCTATAGGTGCATGCAGTTCTAGGGTTAAGGCCTAAGCTAAGTCCATTTGTAAAAAATCCTAGTTTTGAAGGGGGTAAGTTTTTCAAAAACTAAGTCGGAAAATCATTTTAAATTTCAAGATAAAATTGGTTTTTCAAATATATTTAAATAACAAATAAGAAATAAAATAGTTTTGAACAGAAACCATAAGTAGAGCAGTCCTATTCTACTAAGTATAACCCTATAATTGACTTAGCATACTAATTAAAAATAGCATAAGCAAATAACTCAAGTAAACCTGATAGATGGATAAGAGTTACCTGGTCAGCAGTAAGACCAGTCAAGTCAAGCCATAGTCAAATACATATCAACCATACTCAGTTGGGGTAGTCAAATAGTCAACAATACAGCTGAAAATGTCAATCTAAACTAAGAGGAAGGGTCAGGATAGTAATATGGGCCAGGATGGTAATATGGGCCAGGATGGTAAGATGGGCCAAGCTGCCAGGATCGAAACAGCGACATCATTTCGTTGTATCGTGCGTCCCTCGTCTCTTGATTGGCTCGGATGGCGTCCATATGCTCGATGTGATAGGCCTCGACCTCCTCCCTAAGACTGTGTAACTCCGTCTGCAATGATGTGATGCACTGGTCGGTAGTCGGTGGAGGAGGCTCCTGTAACTGCTCGTTGATCTCGGCTGCGAGATCATCTACGTCTACCTTCACCTCCTCGTCGGAGTCATCCTGCCGTCTAACCCTCTCCCGTCTCCACGCTAGGACCCCCGTGGTCAAAACATCTATCCCCGCTAAAGAAAAATTTTTAATCCCTATTTCATCGAACTCAGTCATCGAAATAATCTCTCCGGCAGTGATGTAGCAACCATGGTGGTGAAGAAGGGAGGTGATAATGTGGCAGTAGGGTGTACATACTCGATCGTGAGTAGATATGCTCGATGCGTAAATGATGGTATGGAATATGTGGAGACCTATTTCGATATCAAGCTGATGAATCATAGCGTAGAGTAAAAAAGTGTGAAATGGTCGCATGGTCGCGACATCTCGAGTGGTAAGTGGGAGAACACAACGAACTATCACTCGGTAAAGGGCATAATCTTGGACTCGGAGGTCAATGGATTAAAATCGCCGAGCCAACAGATTTTGCACATCTCCAAAGAAATAGGAGTAAAGAGTATCTAATGTGATGTGAGAATAGGGGGTGCGAAGGGCGGGTCGGCCGGAGGATAACAAGAAAATGTAGACTGTGAAGGTCGTAGTCTGAGAAACTGATTCAACAGGGTCGGAGAAATGGTTAGGGGAGTGCCTTGTACTGTGGTAGAGTAGAGTAGGTCATCAATCTTGACAAGGTTGTTGTAAAATTCTGCACACAGGGTTGAGTTCACAAGATGTGTGCAGAAGACTAGGTGATCTAGTTGATAAAAGTTGATCGCGTCCATCGCTAAGGGGCAGGATTGGGTAAACAATTGCTTATTTAGAAAACTAGCCTTTATAGGCTTATAAGTTGTTTGGGCAAATTTGTTGAACAATTCTAGGTTGGGAAACCTCGGGTCGGGGCTAGGTTCGGCCACGGGGTTGGGTTTGAGAGACGCGACGTTTTCTAGATATTTAAAGAGAAATGATGCTTTTAATAAGCGAGAAAATGAAATTGCTTAAAAAGAAAGGCATAATAAACTTAATACCGGGGCGGCATTTTTGAAGTAGAGCGTTTGAAGACTAGCAAGGAGGTCCGGGCGCCTTGGGAAGAAGAGAAGTGAAGGAAGGTTTTGATTTTGGTGTGGGGGAAGAGGAAGGAGCCATGCTCCTTATATACTATCATACGGGCGCCCGTGAAGGGACGAGCGCCCGACTTCATTGGGGCGCCCGTAAGGTCACGGGCGCCCGAGTCAGTGGGCAGCTTTTTGGCAGACTTGATTGCCTCGGATGAAGACAAAGACCTAGGCACCGATATGTCATGGGCGCCCGGGTCAGATGGGTAAGGGTTGACAGCTTTTGCTGCCTTGGTCGAAGAGAAAGAAGGGGGCGCCTGACAGGTCACGGGCGCCCGCGCTGACCAGAGTTTGACTATTGACCAGCTTGACCGTTTGACCAGGTTTGACTGTTTGACTTGGTTTGACATCCAATGATTAAATCAATCAAGCCCTAAATTGCATGATTCAATATTTTTACTTCACAAAAGTACACAAACCAGATAAATTAGGTCCTAACCATCTCACCCGGTCTACAATTATCAATCACATTTAACCTTATGAGTTTTGTGAGACAGTTTTTATAGAAATAAAGATTTTATTTTAAAAAAATATGATTAATTTTGAAAAGATGAATTAATTTTTAAAACAATTAATTATCCTTTAAATTTATTTTTGAACAAAAAATGGTTGAATCTAAGATTAATTGAAATCTGTGTTAAACTCAAATCTGACAATAGTAAAATGAATTTGGTTTTCAATAATCGGCTTCCAGGTCTTGGCGAGGCACTAGGCCTTCTTTGGTCGTAGCCTTATTGGATCATCAACCCTTTCCTTGACAAAGTCTTTTATTGAAAATCCATCTTCAAGTTACTCCTTGAAAGATTTTGGTCTAACTAGTTTGGGTCTTGGATTGATAGCTTCGGCTAGTTCCACCAAAATGGCTTCCCTAACGTACTATCATCTCGCCTCCACCCAATACTATGTTGTTCAAATTTCAGTTAAATCATTTTAGTCCTTAATCTAACTAGTCCTAGGTCTAAGCATGATAATTTTCATAAATAAATAAACAAGCAAGTATGCAATTTTAAATTAAGAAAAGAATTTATCTAATTATAAAAATTATTTTTAAATTGGCTCCCCCTGGACTAAAGCCATGGTAATGATTGGGCAAGATGTGAATCTTGTCCTTGGGGGTCCAATACTGGTTTGGTCCAGCTTGGTTGTTCAGGTAAAGTTTGGATACCCATGCCTGAACTTTGGGTCTAGATTGATTCAATACAGCATAGTATGATCGTTGTCTCGACTTGGTTTGATACCCTAACCCAGATCGATTTAGAATAGACTTTTGTTTTCTAAGGATCATGTCAAGACCCTTGGAACCCGAAGTAAATCGTTCTAAGGCCGCTCTAAGGTCCTTGACTTGAGTTTTCAAGGAGGAGTTCTCTTTCTTAAGCTTTTTGACTTGAGTAGAGGTTCCTTCTTGAACCTTCTCGGTCAAGGATCTAGAGTCAGCTCCCTCTTTTAGGAGTTTTACTTCCTGTCGGAGGGACTCGACTCAGATTTTGGCTTTCGCCAAGTTACGAGATAGGTAAGCAATTAACTTTGATAATTCAACTTCAGAATAACCACTTGCCGTTATTTTGCCGTTCTCCGAAATAGTGAGCCTTCCGTCATCCGGCTCCGATTCCAATCCGGTGTCGATGTCTTCCGAAGCGGTCAAGGTGAGAAGGTTTGACTGTGGGGCCTCTTCTTCTTCTTCGGAGGAAGATTTGTCCCACGTGGCTTGAAGAGCCTTCTTCCTTCGAGTCTTTTTGGTTTCCTTTAGATTAGGGCACTCCGATTTGTAGTATCCCTTCTTGTTGCATTCGTAGCAGGTCACATTTGATTTGGTCTTTGACATTGAAGGTTCAGTTGGATCTTCCTTTCTTCGGCTGGCTTTTCTTCTGTTGGTCTGATGCTTCAGCTCCTTGTAGTAGTCCTGGGCTAGCCGAACAAGCTTGGGTCGATCCCCTTCACTGTCTTTTGAGTCTAAGTCTAAGTCTGAGTCAGACTCGGGTGCAGGTTGAGGCTTTTTCTTGGCCACCTTTCCTTGGGGTTTACCTGCAAGAAAAGCAATACCTTTCTCGGCCAAAGTGCAGTTAGTCTGCTCGTGTAATTCCAATTCTGAAAATAATTTGTCTAATTTAATTTTAGAAAGATCCCTAGAAACCTTGTAAGCATCTACCATAGATGCCCACAGAGTATTTCTTGGGAAAGCGTTTAGGGTATACCTGATAAGGTCACGATTTTCTACCTTGTGACCGATTGTGTGCAAGTCGTTCATCAGCTCCTGGATCCAGGCGTGGAGCTGGGCTGCTAACTCACCTTCGTTCATTTTAATTGTGTATAATTTGTTCAGCAGTATGTCCCTTTTGCTGATTCTGGTGTCGAAGGTACCTTCGTGCAATTCAATCAGCTTGCTCCAGAGTTCTTTGGCACTGTTGAAGGGACTCACCTGGTTCAGTTCTTCTTTGGTTAATCTGCATTGCAGTGTCTAGGTTGCCTTTGCATCAACCTCGATCTTTTTCTTCAGCGAGGCGTCCCATTCTGAGTAATGCTATGTCGCACCTTCAGTATTCTTGGGGATTTCCAGGCCAGATTGGATAATAATCCACATATCCACTTGAGTTTTCAGGTGGACTCCCATCCGACTCTTCCAGTAGGAGAAGTCTTCTCCACTGAAGAGTGGTGGTCTGGCTGTGCTGAAACCCTCTTGCATGGCCATGAAAATTTCTGAAATAACAAAAACAAAGAAATTCTATCCCAAGACTTAGTCTTGGATTAGTAGTGCAGGAAAAAATTAATTGAAAAAAATGATCGAGTGGTGTTGCACCAACCTCGATTAACGAGAAAAATTCGAAAAAGAAAAAAAATTAAAATTTTTCGTAAAATCCGAAAAACTCACAAATTGGTGGTTGCACCAAATTTGAGTCACCCGCTCTGATACCACTTGTTGGATCAAAGAAAACGATAGAGGAGGGGGTGAATATCGTTAAAAACTTTTTCGGATTAAGAAAGAGCAAATAAGCAGCGGAAAGAAATTAAGTGCACAAGAACACAAGTAGATTTTTTAATTGGTTCGGAGTCGCGGTCGGCTCCCACTCCAAGGCCCACGGTCCTTGACCATTTACTTTGGGCAATACTATAATCTCAATAAAGATTTACAAATTAAGTACAAGATTATATCAGGAAATTGAAATTGCTACACTTTTCGTTATCGACACCCGAGGTGGATCGTATTTCGGAGCAGAGGGTCATCATCGGCCCTGGGATCTCGAAGTCGGAGTTTGTCGGGGCGTAGCGCTTGAATGAAAAGCTTTGGAGCGTTGAGAAAAGGTTATTTTGAAGCCTTGGGGTCAAGCCCCTTTTATAGTGCTCATACGGGCGCCTGTGATGTTGGGGGCGCCTGACACGTGCCCTTTGATCCGCGAATCCTTATCCGCAGGCTCGGTCAGCGCTTATCCACCCCCACTTGGGCGCCTGAGCTGATGGGGGCGCCCGTGACCTTACGAGCGCCTGATCCGTCTTGGTCCAGAGGCTTCGCAGCTATGTTTTGGGTTTGCCTTCACTCTTGGGTGCCCGTATCCATACAGGCGCCTGAGCCCATTCGGGCGCCTGTCTCCATTCGAGCGCCTAGGCCCAGTGAAGCACCTTCCTTGCAGATGACCAGTCCTTCGACCCTGCAATTAAGGTTATGTTGGGACCGGGTGCATGTTGACATGGATGCGGGTTCGTAATTTTAAAATTAATTACGTGCAGCGGAAGGTTTAACATAAATAATTTCTCAAATTATTTAACCACACATCTAAGCATGCAACTTTATCTTGTGTAGACATGATCATATATTTAAAATTTTGCAGAAACGTAAACTAATTTACGTATTATCTCACATAACTCGAAGGAAGGGACGAGATCCAACCGTAAGCGTCCCTCGGAAGCTCCGCCTCTATTCGCGTCCACGCCGAGTATCTTCGGGATGACTTCGCAAAGCCACGAGTTTCGTGTTCTCGAGAACTACTAGATTCTCTGAGAACGCGACAAGAAAACCAAGAGAGAAGTAATCACATCGGAAAAACTCACTACCAAGGTTGGCCGGAATCACAATTCCGGCGAGAAGGAGGAAGATGACTTGCGCCCAATCCCAAGGTGATAATGGCCGGAGAGGAAGATCGTCCCAACGGAAGAACTTTGTCACCTCGGTGCTTCTCCTTGTGAACACGGCAAGAAGAAGGGAGAAGAGTCTTGTGGTCGGCCAAGAGAAAGAAGGGAGGAGAGGGAGAGAGCCGAGGCAAGAATACTTCGATTGATTTCCAAGCCTTGCCTTGGGTCCTTTATATAGTGGCCTCTCAACCGCTAAGTCTCTTTTTTCTTATGGAATAAATTTTCTATAACTTATTCCATCATGCCAAGTTTTATCATATTTTAATTCATGATAAAAATCGACCAAGTCTCCTTTTTTCTTATGAAATAAATTTTCTTATCATGGTAAATCAATCTATGATTGATTTTATATAATAAAATAAACCAATCCATGGTTCATTTTAATTTTCATGAAAAATAAACCAAACCTTGGTTTATTATATAAAAATTTATATCATCCATAATTTTATAAAACAAACCACACTTGGTTTATTTTATAAATTGAACCAAAAACTTGGTTCTCTCCCTTTGTTGTGGCCGGCCAAGCAAAGAGGATGGAGACCCTCTTTGGCCGGCCCATCCAAGCCACGTCTCAATGAATTAAACTTATTTAATTCATCTATTAAGTCTTCAAAAGACTTAGCCATTTTACGCTTCCGATGCGTCTCTGAAAAATTCAGATTCGACTTATCGTTTGGCTCAACCTAATCTCTCTTGATTGGAATATCCAATTTTCAACTCGTTTTAAATCCCTCGGATTACTCGTAGTGCGTGTGACTAAATAGGCTTTCGATTTATGTTGGTCGTCTATAATTAATCAATTATAGAACGATCATGAGTGGCACCTAGTAGTACATCATGATCCCCAATTAATCGAAAGATCAACGGTTGACCTCAGAAACAATTCTGAAACCCTTCAGCAGCTATAATGAATCGTGCCCCATTCCCTTCACCATCTTATACCCACTTGGTTCAGGACATGGTCTATGTGTGTCAGTCCCCACTAGGCTGACTACGTCACACCTAGCCCAAGTAACGTTTTCTCGTCCTACGGATTCTAATTACTCTCATGTATTTAAGAGATTCATACTATGAACATGTCATGCTCTGGCCAGAGGCTTCGAGTAACAATCCGACGATAGGGCTTGGGTATACATCTCCTCGCAAGGAGTGGTGAATCCTTTGTAGGTTGTTCAAACATCTTCGGGCACTTCGGCTTATACCCAATCATCCTGGGTCCACACCTCCTTGGAGATGCTTGCTTAAGATGTCAAGTATAAGTCTCCATGACCAAGATGACTTGAACACCGCAAGTCAAAGGAACATCGCACTTAAGCTGCAGTAAGAACTTCATTGACATATCTATATATAGACTACCATATGAAGATTTACAGCCAGTCACTCCACTGAACTAGTTCCCTTAACTAGCATTCATGTTTATCTCCGGACATCCCAATGTCACCAGCCAGTGAGAATCAGCTGATTAGAGAATAACCCATGCTAGTCTCAACAGAATTGATAGTGTCTGTATTTATCAATTCATCGACTAGGGACAATTTCAATACTTCACAATTGCACATGTAGAGATAATCACTAGTTGTGAATTCATCACAAATTCTCTCATGCTGTGAATTGTATTGCGGACATTCAGTAAATGAGTTTAAGATCTCAATCAAATACATAAACATGTATACTCAAATAGTGAATATTCATTTATTAAAATAAATGATTACAATCATAAGGCGATTGCCTTAGGACACTTTTCTCATATCACTAACAGGTTAGTCCCAAAAACATAATAAGCATTAGTTACAGCCGTAGCTGTCTTGGTTCTGACTTCGGGTCTCCCAAATGGAACCCTAGGTCGAACCAACGCCTACTGTTCCCTCGACGGGGAACGCGCCCTCACCTACTCCTCTCAGGAGAGTTTACCTTTTGCCAACCAGCTCCTCCGGTTGGACTTTTGCCCGATCTCCCTGACCAGGTCTTCGTGCCCAACTTTCGGTCAGGTCTTCTTGCCCAACTTCCAATCAGGTCTTCGGTGCCCAGCCCCTTGCCAGGACTTCGTGCCAGTCCTAGACCAGGACTTCTTTGCCCGACTTCCGGTCAGGTCTTCTTGCCCAGTCCTTGACCAGGACTTCTTTGCCCAGCCCTTTGCCAGGACTTCTTGCCTAGTGTACCTAGGACTTCTTCCTGCACACTCAGTGTACAAGTTAGATCACAATAACATCTTAACCTCTGAACCCTTTGTCATTATCAAAACCCAGGTTTGACTTAGGTGTTGCCTGCACTAACACTTAGTGCCCAATTCTTCGAACCAGGACTTATTGCCTAGGTTAACTAGGACTTTCCTTCACTTTGGTACTCCTTTCTTGACTAATTCTTCCTTATTCAATGTATCACTAACTTAAGCATTTTGTTGAACATTGAAACATTCGAGGAGGACATCACTGATGCATCTTGCACCAACAATTATTACTAATTTAGGCATTATTATCATCCTTAACATTATTATTAATTTCAAAAATTATGGCATTATTATTAAAGATTAAAGAATTTATATTCGATATTCTACTATTTTCTATGTTTGATAATTTGTCGTATAATACATTAAGCTGATTATGTAAAAGATCTAATTTGTCAAAAAAATTATCTAAATTATCAGACATATCAGCATGCTTGTGAAACTGTGCAGGAATTTGAAAATTATTGCCAAAAGTAAATTTTCATACATTGGTCGGACACTGGTTCTTGTAGTATCCGTGCTTTTGACATCTGAAGCACTTGATATGGCTTTTGTCCCTCCGGATTCCTGATGCTGGTACCTCATTTGCCGCCGGTGGTGACGATCGAGTTTTACGAGTAGGACACTGGTTTTTATAGTGTCCTCTCCCCCTGCAGTTGATGTTAGTGATATGAGAGAAGTGTCCTAAGGCAATCGCCTTATGATTGTAATCATTTGTTCTAATAAATGAATATTCACTATTTGAGTATACATGTTTGTGTATTTGATTGAGATCTTAAACTCATTTATTGAATGTCCGCAATACAATTCACAGCATGAGAGAATTTGTGATGAATTCACAACTAGTGATTATCTCTACATGTGCAATTGTGAAGTATTGAAATTGTCCCTAGTCGATGAATTGATAAATACAGACACTATCAATTCTGTTGAGACTAGCATGGGTTATTCTCTAATCAGCTGATTCTCACTGGCTGGTGACATTGAGATGTCCGGAGATAAACATGAATGCTAGTTAAGGGAACTAGTTCATTGGAGTGACTGGCTGTAAACTTCATATGGTAGACTATATATAGATATGTCAATGAAGTTCTTACTGCAGCTTAAGTGCGATGTTCCTTTGACTTGCGGTGTTCAAGTCATCTTGGTCATGGAGATTTATACTTTGACATCTTAAGCAAGCATCTCCAAGGAGGTGTGGACCCAGGATGATTGGGTATATGCCGAAGTGCCCGAAGATGTTTGAACAGCCTACAAAGGATTCACCACTCCTTACGAGGAGATGTATACCCGAGGCCTATCGTCGGATTGTTACTCGAAGCCTTTGGCCAGAGCATGACATGTTCAGAGTATGAATCTCTTAAATACATGAGAGTAATTAGAATCCGTAGGACGAGAAAACGTTACTTGGGCTAGGTGTGACGTAATCAGCTTAGTGGGGACTGACACACATAGACCATGTCCTGAATCAAGTGGGTATAAGATGGTGAAGGGAATGGGGCACGATTCATTATAGCTGCTGAAGGGTTTCAGAATTGTTTCTGAGGTCAACCGTTGATCTTTCGATTAATTGGGGATCATGATGTACTACTAGGTGTCACTCATGATCGTTCTATAATTGATTAATTATAGACGACCAACATAAATCGAAAGCCTATTTAGTCACACGCACTACGAGTAATCCGAGGGATTTAAAACGAGTTGAAAATTGGATTTTCCAATCAAAAGAGATTAAGTTTGGTTGAGCCAAACGATAAGTCGAATCTGAATTTTTCAGAGACACGTCAGAAGCGTAAAATGGCTAAGTCTTTTGAAGACTTAATAGATGAATTAAATAAGTTTAATTCATTGGGGCTTGGCTTGGATGGGCCGGCCAAAGAGGGCCTCCATCCTCTTTGCTTGGCCGGCCACAACAAAGGGAGAGAACTAAGTTTTTTGTTCAATTTATAAAACAAACCAAGTGTGGTTTGTTTTATAAAATTATGGATGATATAAATTTTTATATAATAAACCAAGGTTTGGTTTATTTTTCATGGAAATTAAAATGAACCTTGGATTGGTTTATTTTATAAAATCAATCATGGATTGATTTACCATGATAAGGAAATTTATTCCATAGGAGAGAAGAGACTTGATTGATTTTTTATCATGAATTAAAATATGATTTTAACCATGATATAAAATCAAACTTGGCATGATGGAATAAGTTATTCCATATTTGAGAGGCTTGATGGTTGAGAGGCCACTATATAAAGGACCCAAGGCAAGGCTTGGGTAAAAATCAAAGAGATGAAGGCATAGGCTCTCTCCCTCTCTTTCTCTCCTTCTCTTCTCCCCTTCTTGCCGTGCGCCAACCAGCCCTAAGAAGGAGCACCAGCCGGCCGCCCCTGCCCTTTCCCTGCCGACCACCACCTGCTGCCAGAGAAGGAAGCTCCAACCATCTCTTGGCTGGAAGAAGGTGCTGCCGGAATTAGAGTTTGCCGCAAGGATCTTTTTGCCGCAAGCCTCTTCTTTTGCTTTGCCGAAATTTTGATTCCGGCCATCCTTTTGTGGTTAGTCTTCTGACTTCTCTCTTGGTTTTTCTTGTCGCATTCTCGGAGAATCTAGTAGTTCTCGAGAACACGAAACTCGTGGCTTTGCGAAGTCATCCCGAAGATACTCGGCGTGGACGCGAATAGAGGCGGAGCTTCCAAGGGACGCTTACGGTTGGATCTCGTCCCTTCCTTCGAGTTACGCGAGGTAATACGTAAATTAGTTTATGTTTCTGCAAAATTTCAAATATATGATCATGTCTACACAAGATAAAATTGCATGCTTAGATGTGTAGTTAAATGATTTAGAGAAATTATTTATGCTAAACCTTCCGCTGCACGTAATTAATTTTGAAATTACGAACCCGCATCCATCTCAACATGCACCCGGTCCCAACAGTTGAAACATATTATATGAAATTATATACTGACATAATTGAAAAATACCTGATTCACCCCTAGCTCTCCCTCAACTCCTGACGTCATTGCTCCATCGGCTGATAGTTCGATAAAGAGCAATCTCGCTCTGATACCACTTGTGGGATCGTTTAGAATCGATAGAGGGGGTGAATATCGATAAAACTTTTCGGATGTAAAAAGAATAATACGTAGCAGAAATTCAAATCAATGCTAACACGATTTCTTTTACTTGGTTCGGAGTCTAGATCGACTCCTACTCCTTGGCCCACGATCCTTGACCATTTACGTTGGGCAATTCTATATTTCAAAAAAAAGGTTACAAAATTGAAGCACGAATACAGAATTGAATGAAAGCAATTAAATTAAACAAATACCGACGACCGGAAAATGTCTCGAAGATCGGAGCAGCGGGTCGTCGTTGGCGCATGAAGCTTGAGCACGGAGAAGTTAGAACTGAGCGCTTGAGTACTTGCGTTTAAAGAATTGTTCCCTAGAAGCAAGGGGGTGAACCCCTTTATATACAGCCGTCTGGGGTGCCTGTGTTGAGTAGGGCGCCTGACACGTGTGCCTTTCTACGGGAATCCTCATCCGCAGACTTGGCCAAGATTTATCCCTTCATTCAGGGCGCCTGGGACGACTGGGGCACCTGTATGCTTACAGGCGCCTCCTTTGCTGACGTGGAGGCTCAGCTTCGTAAACTGCTGGAAAACAACCTTCTAGGGCACCTATATCCATACAAGCGCTTGTATGATTAGGCGCCTGGGATGCAGAGAACTCCATCCTTTGTTCCTGCAACCAGAGTTAGTTCCAAAGCAATAATAATAGATAAATTACGTACAACTTAAAGCCTGCGTTATCTTGGTTCTGACTTTGCGCTTCCCAAATGGAACCCTAGGTCAAACCGACGCCTAATGTTCCCTCTTCGGGGAACACGTCATCGCCTACTCCTCTTAGGAGAATTTACCTTTTGCCAACTGCCTCTTCCGGTTGGACTTTTGCCTGATCTTCCGGATCAGGACTTCGTGCCCAGTCCACGACCAGGGCTTATTGCCCAACCCTCGATCAGGTCTTCGGTGCCCAGCCCTCAGCCAGGACTTATTGCCCAATTCCTCGAATCAGGTCTTCGTGCCCAGTCCACGACTAGGACTTATTGTCCAACCCTCACTACAAGAAAAAAGGCCTATTGTGACATTTTTTTTATGACACTTAATGGTAAATGTCATTACAAACTAATTATAATGACATTTATTAAAACAGAGATATTTTATTTAATAAAATGTCTGATTAAATAGCTTATCCTGACACATTTATAAATGTCTTTATAAATCTAAAAATTTTCTTATTAAAACAGTTAATTTAATTTTTTTTAATTACATTTATAAATCTAAAAATTTTCTTATTAAAACAGTTAATTTAATTTTTTTTAATTACATTTATAAATCTAAAAATTTTCTTATTAAAACAGTTAATTTAATTTTTTTTTAATTTGTGTAATTAAGTTTTTCTCGCGGTACTTTTCTCCAACGCACGCGATCGAGAACCCGGCCTAAAATTTTCGCTCCCTGCCGTGAACAAAGGCCATAAGTTTCGCTCGGAAAACCTAAATCGCAACTCGATCGCTCGCTCCTTTCTCCCTCACTCGCTCGCTTGATCGCCGCTCCTTTCTCCCTCGCTCGCTCGATCGCCGCTCCTTTCTCCCTGCTCCAGCGCACCTCCACCAGCCGGTCTGATCTGCGCGAGCGCCTCCCCACGCGCGGCGCTCCTCCCCACCACGTCATCTGCTACCCAACGCTGTCTGCTCTACTCGCGCGCCTCCCCATCAGCACGGTCATCTCCCTACTCGACCCTCCTTGCCACACGCCACCTCCCCGGCCACCAAAGCCATCTGCCCCGCTATCTACCCTATTGAGGTTATTTTTCTTTCCTCTTCCACCATTTTCTGATCTGAATCCCTAGTTTGCAAGGTTTTTTTGCGCTCTGTTTAAGATTTTCGATTGAAGGTGAATTGATTTCTAGATCATGATTTTGGGTTACAGAATAAGACCATGATTTCAAAATCAGTAATGATTTCTAGATCTGAGGGTGAAAACATCCAAATATTGGTAGTATCGGCTTGCTAGAACAGGTGATCAGAATCATTTGGAAAAAAAAATCACAACAGGTGAAAAATCAAATAATTTGATATAAGACATGATATTCAATCATAATAGGTTGTGTTCATGAAATAGCATAACGACACTATAAATGATGGTAGTATATTTAATTAGTTAGTGATGTCATATTATTGACATTAATAATATGAGTGTAACAATGACTATATCCATCTCCTATAAACATTTGCTAGTATTCAAGATATAATCAAGAAACAATTGGCTATATTGACTTATCAATAAATTTACTTCGAAGAAAATTCAACCTAGCTCAACCTATCAATTTAATCTATTTTCTAGCAGAGTTAAATATATTTCTAGATATATATATTTTTTATGAATCTCTAAGTTCTTTAATGTTAACCATCGATCTATATGAGTTTTGTATAATTGGTCATTTTGATAATTATGTGTTGTATAAATCTGTTAGATCAACTAATACTCAAAAAGTCATCCAATTTCAGAAGATTTATGTTGATCATTGGCCAATTTCTACAACTATTCAGCAGATCCAATCTTCTTTTTATTCTGGTCAAATCTAGCAAAGTTCCTTAGATTTCTATTTCTATGTGTCAGATCCAATTTACTCGAGATGGTAGATATATTTTCCAATTTCTATGTTGGTAATTGAATTGGCATGTAATTATCACCACCGATGCACGAGCACAGTATAAAATGCAACCTATGGCAGATGTTGATACATACCTTCAAAGTTGTATTTGTAATCCTGAAAACGACAATGAACAAGAAGAAGTTATTTGGGTTCGGGATGATGCTGTAGGAGTTGAAATTGATGTTGATACATTATGAGATTAAGGATATGTAACTCAATCAATTTTTAGCTTGTTTATGTTTTTCACTATGGACATTTTATTTATCATGTCTAAGGATACGTAACTACCTTTTGCTCTTTTCACTATGGGCATTTATTTTTTATGTAGTTTTTTTAATCATGTGTAAGGATATTAAATTAGATTTTGTCCATGTTTTTTTTTATGTTTATCACTATGGACGTTTTTCACTATGGTTAATATGCATTTTATTTTATTTATCTATAAATTATAATTTTTGCTCTTAATAGGAATGACTTGTGAGAGGCAAACTTATGGAAAGTTTCAAGATAAGGCAAATGCAAAATCTCAAAATACTGTTGCCAAATACATAGAAGGTACGTTAAGTAAAGTATTTGGTAATTTCATGCTTTAATTATCCTATATGGACAAAATCTAGTGTTTAATCTCTTGACTTGCATGCTTAAGTCAAAAAAACGGTGTCAGAGAATAACAGTGTTGGTTCAGACAAATTGGAACCATAGTGGACACCTGACATCCTATGTTCGACATTGAGATCCTTGATTCTCCATTAGTTTGTAAAAGTTTTTAGAAAAATTAAGCATCAGACACCTAGATCCTTACTTTTCTGAAAAATTTGTATGCCCAAGTAATATAGATTTAAGCTAATGAACCTGTAATTTCTAAAATTGTGGCTATAATTATGCTCATAAAATTTAAACTAATCTGATAAACTAAGATCTGCATTAAACTACTCTGATAAACAAATAATTCCATAGTCCAGAATATGAGCTTGAAGCGTGAATAGGATTTAGTTGATTTATCCTGCCACAGCTGAAGGTCTTACTTCAGCATGGTGTATTAGCAATGTTTATCCATGTGGTGTTTTGTCAAGTAAATTTCTTTTTGTTTGTTTGGACATTGCATTTAGCTTAACATATTTGGGTAATTAGTTCTTATAATTGATAAATGTTTACACAGTAATTACAGAGATCTAATTGTTATAAATAGTGGCCTGCATGTGATGCAATGATGATAGCTGATGTTATGCCAATAGTTCAAGATAGCCAAATTGCTTTCTCCCATATGCCTGATGGAATCGTCAGTGCAAAAGATAGCCCGTATTATGTTTTCAATAACGAGCCACTGGTTTAGCCCTTGGCAAGTTATTGAGGAAGATAGTGATTTATAGACGGCAAATATATTCTATAATGCACGAATAAAAATAGTTTGTGTTCGAAGTATGAGGGATAAATTTTAAATTGTGTTTGTTGGTTCTTAGATTTGTGCTTCATTGACCATTAGCAAATCTCAGCCTCATGCTTGTTACTGTTTAATCTCTTGACTTGCATGCTTAAGTCAAAAAAATGGTGTCAGAGAATAACAGTGTTGGTTCAGACAAATTGGAAAATACACAGTGTTGGTTTAAACTTGTGTCCATGCTTGACTTTTTTTTTATTAGATATCAAAGCTTGATTTGGATAGTACATACTTTACAGATTTTTTATCTCAATCAGTATTTGGATATTAAACTTGCAATGTAGTTCATTTCTATTTTACTAATGAACATGTTGACTATATTCAATGAGCTCATCTCCGATATGTTTGTGTGGCAGGACAATGCTTATTGCTAAGATTAACCTCATGTTAAGTATTTTATGCTCTTATTCATGCTTTCTCATGGGTCTTGACAATGTTCGACGATAATCCTTTGACTCTTCTTATAAATAGGGAAATAATGTGCTCTTTTTTATGCTTTTCTTATGCTCTTTTATGCTCTTCAACTTGTTTTTGATAGGAATGACTCTTACAAGTAAAAAAGTTAAAAAATCTTATTGTCAACTTCAAGATGGGGAAAGGGAAATTGAGAATGTGGTAACTAGGGAAAAAGGTCAGAAGATCCAGTTGATTATACTTAAAAATACAATTTACTTATAGTTTGTGTTAGAATAATACTTGTGCAGATTGCCAAAACAAACAAGGTGTATCAAATAAGCACATGGAGAAAGCATCAAACCATAAAGTCATTGATACATCAGGTATTAGATATCAAAAAAAATATGAAGTTTTAGAAAATTTTATTTCAAAATAAAAATTTCTATATGAATTTGGTATAATGCTTATTTCATGCTTTAATTATCCTATATAACTTGTTTTTTGATAGGAGCGACTCATAAAAGTAAAAAAGTTAGGAAATCTCATTCTCAACTTCAAGATGGGGCAAATACTCCACCACCAGTTTTGATTTCTAACCATTCAACTGGAAGTGCAAAAGAAAGAGGTAGAATCTTATTTTATACATAAGCAATCAATAGTTTTCTTTTGTATAAATCTTATTTGATCTTTTGCTTTTGTATATTATCTACTTTATTCAAGTCTATGGGGCAAGGGAACTTGAGAATGTGGTAACTAGGGAAAAAGGTCAGAAGATCCAGTTGATTATACTTAAATATACAATTTGCTTATAGTTTGTGTTAGAATAATACTTGTGCAGATTGCCAAAACATACAAGGTGTATCAAATAAGCACATGAAAAAAGCATCAAATCATAAAGTCATTGATACATCAGGTATTAGATATCAAAAAAATATGAAGTTTTAGAAAATTTTATTTCAAAATAAAATTTTCTATATGAATTTGGTATAATGCTTATTTCATGCTTTAATTATCCTATACAACTTGTTTTTGATAGAAGCGACTCATAAAAGTAAAAAAGTTAGGAAATCTCATTCTCAACTTCAAGATGGGGCAAATACTCCACCACCGGTTTTGATTGCCAACCACGCAAGGGAACTTGAGAACGTGGTAACTAGGGAAAAAGGTCAGAATAATCTTGATTATATTTCATAATTAATTATCTTATTATTAATATTAAGGATAAATATCCTTTAATAAGCAGCTTTAACGTTTTGTATATCATGCAATTGATCCATGTTTGAGTCAACTATAACTGTCGGTGTAAATATTGTCCATGTTTGAGTCAATGGTGCTTACCTTGAAAAGGCAGTTGCTTATCGAGCAAATTTTACAGGTAATTAATTGCCACTCCTTTATGCATTATCGTTATTATTTGTGTATACTTTTCTTATTGAAATTGCATTCCTTAATCATAGGTGATGGTAGCTAGTTGCTAAAACGTAGTGATTAATCTATTTCCAGTCATTCAGTTGAAACTCAACTAACTTGGTAATAGCACCAATCATGAGAATTTTTGATGGTTTAAGATGATTCTACAATTTCTTATGATGTTTATCGGCCTCAACTCTGATTTCCCTGTTAAGGCTTGAATGCCTTAGTTTAAGGAAAATATGAAACAACCTTTTCTGCTTTCAGCCTTTTTCCCCATTTGACTACTTTCTCTATTGAAATTCATTAAGATTCCCACCCCCTAACACCTCACATTGGTAAACAATCATGGAAGACGGATTTGTGGTTGTTCTATGACCTTATCCTATTTTTTCTTTTTATGTTCTTTACTTTCTTGTTTCATTCCTCTCCAATAGAAGGTTGGAATGAAGAAATTTAAATCCTACTAAGAATTTGAAGTGCCTAATAGTTATGAGTATAACGGTAAATCTTTCAAAAAGTTCAGAATTTTTGTATTGTTCATGTAGACTGGATGTTCTGTCTTGATAAAAAGTCTATTTGATCCGACAAAAATTGTGGCAAAAGGAGTTGTTCGTAGCATGGATCTGAATACTAAAGTAGGAAGACAAGCGTTGGGACCAAATTGGTGTGAAATACAAGTTCTAGTTGTTCTACATCGGGAAGAGAGTTTGATTAGGCCATATGATCTTTTACAAAGGTTTGAGGATGCACTTGGAGGAATGATAGCTTGGCCTTGTCATCTGGTATGATATGTAAATTTTTAATTAACTACTATTATTATATATGTCATTATGTTAATGTCTTATAAAACGGCAATTTACCAAAGGGCGTACGCAACAATCGGTAATTACCAACGAGCGCACCATGGTTTTATTTTCACCAAAGGGCGCACTCATTATAGTGAACTTCCTCTTATACCCCTCATGTTATCTATTGCGTTTCTCTTTCTCTCTCAGTAATAAATTCTGTGACGTCAGCACATGCAACGTGACTTAATTACTGACTTTTATTTTAAAATAATATCTAATGGAATCTGTAACGACACAGTCTCTCAACCCATTGGCGGCCAAATCAACATTTGGCGGCCCAACAACCTGGCCCCTCGGGCCCAACAACCTGACGGCCAAATCAACATTTGGCGGCCCAACTATGTCGTCGACCAACAACCGATGTCGACGACCAACAACCGTGTCGTTACTCACTAGGTCTTTCCACCCCTGGCCAGTGGATTTTTGCCTTCCTCAGGATTCGAACTCTAGACCTCCAGGTTAAGTACTAAAGTTTATGAATCCTGATACCAATTGAGCTGTAGCTCAATTGGTATCAGGATTCATAAACTTTAGTACTTAACCTGGAGGTCTAGAGTTCGAATCCTGAGGAAGGCAAAAATCCACTGGCCAGGGGTGGAAAGACCTAGTGAGTAACGACACGGTTGTTGGTCGTCGACATCGGTTGTTGGTCGACGACATAGTTGGGCCGCCAAATGTTGATTTGGCCGCCAGGTTGTTGGGCCCGAGGGGCCAGGTTGTTGGGCCGCCAAATGTTGATTTGGCCGCCAATGGGTTGAGAGACTGTGTCGTTACAATAAAAAGGCGCCTCAATTGATATTCAGGATTCACAAAGAACTAGATTTAAGCCTGGGTCTAGAGTTCGAATCCTGAGAAGGCAAAAAATCCACGCTCAGGAGTGGGAAGACCTAGTATTGGTAACGGCACGGTCGACGGTCGACGGTCGAGACCGCCAAATGGGCCGCCAAATGGGCCGGGTCGTTACACTTAGCAATGATGAAGTCCTGGCAGCCTCGAATGTTGAACAACGAAAAGTCTCAGGAAGTTATGGGTTAATTAGATGCTGAGCAAAGGAAGTCCTAGTAGGTTGAGATTAATTGGGTACCAAACAAGATGAGAAATCATCTTTGGTAAGGCTGAAACAGGATCATAAGTAAATTGATAGGTTGCATCAATTGAACGATGAACTCTAAACCTTGAAATTGAGGTTTGAGGGGTGTTTCAGGATTTGCTATAGTATTTTAGAGTCGGTTACAGTAATGAGGTTGCTATAGTGTTTTCTGAGTCTGCTATAGTACTTTCAAGGTTTGCTACAGTGTTTAAGGTTTAGTGCAATTGATTGTTGAGTTTGAGCAATCGACTGATGATATTATAGTAGTGAACAAAAAATTTGAAAAATGATTGATTTACTCGATTGATTGTTAATCAATCGATTGATAAGTTTGAGCAATCGACTGATGATACTGTAGCAGTAAAAATATGTTATGAACTCAACTTTGAAACTCGACTCATTGACTATCAGTCAATCGATGAGGTTTAGCAGTCAATTGATGGTGACCAAATTGAGTTGGTAAGAGTTGTTTGCAGGTGCACTGGTTGGATTTGACATAGTAATCAATTGATGTTGACCAAATTGAGTTGGTAAGAGTTGTTTGCAGGTGCAATGGTCGGTTTCAACAAAGTAATCAATTGTTGATGATGATCAATCGATTGATAGACAAAAATCAACCTGATAGCAACTCTAGAACCCTGGGACGTTGGGCTTCTAGACCGCCCACTGCGAGTGCTTCCCGATTTACCCTGGCAGCCAGTGGGAAACTTCCGTAAGGCCGGATCAATCGTCTGAGGTTGAAAAAAAGCTCGTTAATCATTTTTTTTATAAAAGAGGCTTTCGAGGAAGATTGAAGACACTGATTCCTAGGGGTTTAGGAATAAAGTGTTGTTGCATTTTCTGACTATCAAGAGATAATCCAAAGAAACAAGAAAATGTCTAAAGTAAAATTCTTATAAAGTAACTTACTTTCATTGTATATTCTCTTGTATATTTTTATTCTTGTTGCTTGTTTGTAAGAACAAGAATGGTAAGAAACTGAAAGGTATTTGAGAAGAAGAAGAGATTAGTATAGTAGTGATAGAATGTTAAAACTAGGGTTTGGATGTAATCATCTTTAGAGATTTTGAACCAAATAAATCTTGGTATTGTGCTTGTGTTGTCGATCGAGTTTGCTTCAAATTTTCCTGGCTCAATCTAATCGACATGAAAGAAACTATTTATACCCTCTAACTCCCATCGGTCCCAACATACTCATTAAAACTTAGTCGGTCAATAATGTTTTACTTGTCAAAATTAATTTTAATCAGTCAAAAATTAACAAAAGAAATCAATTGGTCGTTATATTTTTACTATTTTACTAATCAAAATTAAGTTTGATCAGTAAAAAAAATTAAAAATAGTTAAAATTTATTTTAACGAATAAACAATCATAATGATTGATAAAACTCAATTAGTCGGTATTTAGAAAAATAATTTATTAGCCAAAACTCAGATTCTTTGAATATTTTAATTAAATTTGGCTAGAAAAATTAGATAAACGCTCCTTTTATGAAAGATCTTTTATAAACATTAACATTATAAAGGTTATACATATATGGGAGAAAAGTTGATAATTTTCACCTTAGACAGTTTAATATTATCAATCTCTTAGTTAGATATAGATTGATAAATTATAAAAGATATTTTACCTTAGCCCACAGTTCCGGAAGGAATCGACGTCGACGATCAATCAGCAGGGTCCAGCCCACGCAGATGCTGACGTTAGGGGAGGAACTCCGCACCCTGCGAGATTAACACGAGTGTTAGGGGAATACACCGGAGATTGTCCGGCGGAGCCCACTCCGATGCTCAAGTCAGTGCCTCGATGGAGAAGAAGAGTAGAAGGCAGGAAAACATGAGTAGTAGAGAATGCGTAACCCCTTTACTGGAGGGGTTGGTGTACCTTTTATATCTGTGGCGGCTGTCTCATGAGTCTCCACGATCATTGTCACATCCCCCGATTGTCGGTTAGAGGATAACCTTTGCAACGGTCCACACCGTCATTAAGTTTGGACCGTTGCGACAATTATGGGTTATGATGACTCCGCGATAAGGGGTGATGGTTATCCGCAGATCCGAAGAAAGGGAGACCGTTACTTGAGGCTAAGTGTTCTTAGGCTCCACTTCCCCAAGGTGAGCTTGGGGTCTTCTGGCCAGGGGGGTCCCGGGCATTCCGCTTTCCCGAGGTGGTCTCGTGGACCTGGCTTCTCGAGGTGATCTCGGGAGCACGTCCTCTGAGTTGAACTTCGGGGTGTATCTACCCGCGGGAGGGGGCGGGGTCCCGGGGGATTCCCTTCCTGAGAGGGTCTTGGAAGCTCTGGAAAGAGAGTCGTTCAGACACGCTATACCTTGCCACCCAGCTTCTTCAGCCCACATGTCAACCACGGGGTACTCAACCCCATCACAAGTCCCTCCCTTCAATTCTGATCGAAGGAAGTATGTCTGACTGATTATACTAGTGTGGTGATGAAGAAGCTATGTTACGGTGGGTCCCTGCACCCACTACTACTTCATTGGAGGCACGTTGGGTCCGAGGAATCGAAGTATTCATCTCTTGGCCAAAGGCAATCCTTTGAAATAGTCCAACATTCCCCGTGCGTTTCGAGGCGAGGCAAAGATTCACCGACCTTGTCGTAAGACAAAGAGATAAATGAAGTGCTAGCGCGGAACTAGGTTCGCTGAGTCTGATGTAAGGCGAAGAGAAGTAGAATTGCCAAGCTTGTCGTAAGGCAGTGAGATAAATGAAGCACTAGTGCGGAGCTAGGTTCACCGAGCCTGTCGTAAGGCGAAGAGAAGCGCTAGCACGGAGCTAGGATTGCCGAGCCTGCCGTAAGGTGAAGAGAAGCGCTAATGCGGAGCTAGGATCGCCGAGCCTGTTGTAAGGCGAAGAGAAGCGCTAGCGCGGAGCTAGGATCGCCGAGCTTGTCGTAAGGCGAAGAGAAGTGCTAGCGCAGAGCTAGGATCGCCGAGCTTTTCATAAGGCGAAGAGAAGTACTAGCGCGGAGCTAGGTTCGCCGAGCCTCTCGTAAGGCGAAGAGAAGCGCTAGCATGTAACTAGGATCGCCGAGCCTGTCATAAGGCAAAGAGAAGCACTAGTGCGGAGCTAGGATCGACATGCCTGTCATAAGGCAATGAGATAAATGAAGCGCTAGCGTAGAGCTAAGTTCGCCGAGCCTATTGTAAGGTGAAGAGAAGCGCTAGCGTGGAGCTAGGATTGTCGATCCTGTCGAAAGGCGAAGAGAAGCGCTAGCGCGGATCTAAGATCGACAAGCCTGTCATAAGACAATAAGATAAATGAAGCGTTAGCACGGAGCTAGGTTCGCCGAGCCTGTCATAAGGCGTAGAGAAGCTCTAGCTCGGAGCTAGGTTCGCCGAGCCTGTCGTAAGCCGAAGAGAAACGCTAGGACGGAGCTAGAATCGCCGAGCCTGTCGTAAGGCGAAGAGAAGCGCTGGCGCGGAGCTAGCATCGCCAAGCCTATCGTAAGGCAGTGAGATAAATGAAGCGCTAGCACGGAGCTAGGTTCGCCGAGCCTCTCCTAAGGCAGTGAGATAAATGAAGCGCTAGCGTGGAGCTAGGTTCGCCGAGCCTCTCGTAAGGCGAAGAGAAGCGCTAGCACGGAGCTAGGATCGCCGAGCCCGTCGTAAGGCAAAGAGAAGCACTAGCGCGGAGCTAGGATCGACAAGCTTGTCATATGGCAATGAGATAAATGAAGCGCTAGCGCGGAGCTAGGTTCGTCGAGCCTGCCATAAGGCGAAGAGAAGAGCTAGCGCAGAGCTAGGTTCGCCGAGCCTGTCGTAAGGAGAAGAGAAACGCTAGCGCGGAGCTAGGATCGCCGAGCCTGTCGTAAGGCGAAGAGAAGCGCTAGCACGAAGATAGGATCGCTAAACCTGTCGTAAGGCGAAGAGAAGCTCTAGCGCGGAGCTAGGTTCGCCGAGCCTATAGTAAGGCAGTGAGATAAATGAAGCGCTAGCGTAGAGCTAGGTTCGCCGAGCCTGTTGTAACGCGAAGAGATAAATAAAGCGCTAGCACGGAGCTATGTTCGCCGAGCCTGTCGTAAGGCGAAGAGAAGCGCTAGCACGGAGCTAGGTTCGTCTAGCCTGTCGTAATGCAAAGAGAAACACTAGCGCGGAGCTAGGATCGCCGAGCCTATCGAAAGGAGAAGAGAAGCACTAGCACGGAGCTAGGATCGACAAGCCTGTCGTAAGGCAATGAGATAAATGAAGCGCTTGCGCGGAGCTAGGTTCGCCGAGCTTGTCGTCAGGCGATGAGATAAATGAAGCACTAGCGCGGAGCTAGGTTCGCCGAACCTATCGTTAGGCGATGAGATAAATGATGCGCTAGTACGGAGCTTGGTTCGCCGAGCCTGTCGTAAGGCGTAGAGAAGCGCTAGTGCGGAGCTAGGTTTCCCGAGCCTCTCGTAAGGCAAAGAGAAGTGCTAGCGCGGAGCTAGGATTGCCGAGCCTGTCGAAAGGCGAAGAGAAGCGCTAGCGCGGAGCTAAGATCGACAAGCTTGTCGTAAGGCAATGAGATAAATGAAGCGCTAGCGCGGAGCTAGGTTCGTCGAGCCTGTCAAGAAATGCTAGCGCGGAGCTAGGATCGCCGAACCTATCGTAAGGCGAAGAGAAGCGCTAGCACAGAGCTAGGATCGCCAAGCCTATCGTAAGGCAATGAGATAAATGAAGCGCTTGCGCGGAGCTAGGTTCGCCGAGCCTCTCGTAAGGCGAAGAGAAGCGCTAGTGCGGAGCTAGGATCGCCGAGCTTGTCATAAGGTAGTGAGATAAATGAAGCGCTAGCGCGGAGCTAGGTTCGCCGAGCCTCTCGTAAGGCGAAGAGAAGTGCTAGCATCGAGCTAGGATCGTCGAGTCTGTCGTAAGGCGAAGAGAATTGCTAGTGCGGAGGGGATATGCTGGAAGTTCCCAGGTCCTTCCTCCTTCTCCCCTCATTCTTCTTGTCATAGAACACTGGAAGCAGCAAAGTTAATTTTCTCCAAATCCCCTAGGGACTCTCACCGGTGCACTAGAGGGGGTCGCCACATGGCCCCATCGGTGGTGAGACAGATCTTCGATGGTGGTGGTGTGAAGTGGAGATTTTGGGGATCTCAACTTGCCTCGAAACCACATGACGCGAGGCGGTTTGCTCGATCTGATGTTGTTTGAGCACACCCTTAGTGGCGTTGGCAACCAATCGATCTAGTTCCTCTTTCGTCAAGACGATGGATTGTCCCACCAGCTCGGCCATCGGTGCTCCTTCTGGTGTTTTATTGGTTTCCCACAGATGGTGCCAAACTTGTTCCGGAAGGAATCGACATTGACGGCCAGTCACCAGGGTCCAGCGCACGCGAATGCTGACTTTAGGGGAGGAACTCCGCACCCTGCATGATTAACACGAGCATTAGGGGAACACACCAGAGATTGTCCGGCGGAGCCCACTCCGACGCTCAAGTCAGTGCCTCGATGGAGAAGAAGAGTAGAAGGCAGGAAAACGTATGAATAGTAGAGAATGCGTCACCCCTTTACTGGAGGGGTTGGTGTACCTTTTATACCTGCGGTGACTGTCTCATGAGTCTCCACGATCATTGTCACGTCCCCCCGATTGTTGGTTACAGGATAACCTTTGCAACAGTCCACGTCGTCATTAAGTTTGGACCGTTGCGACAATTATGGGTTATGATGACTCCGTGATAAGGGGTGATGGTTATCCGTAGATCCGAAGAAAGGGGGACCGTTAGTTGAGGCCGAGTGTTCTTGGACTCCGCTTCCCCAAGGTGAGCTCGGGGTCTTCTAGCCAGGGGGTCCCGGGCATTCCTCTTTCCCGAGGTGGTCTCGGGGACCTAGCTTCCCGAGGTGATCTCGGGAGCGCATCCTCTGAGTTGAACTCCGGGGTGTATCTATCCGCGGGGTGTCCCAAGGGATCCCCTTCCCCGAGAGGGTCTCGGGAGCTCTAGAAAGAGAGTCGGTCAGACTCGCTATACCTTGTCACCCAGCTTCTTCAGCCCACATATCAGCCACGAGGTACTCAACCCCATCACACACGATCCTAGTTTATATGAGAAAAATGAAACTTCCAACGAGACATTTTATATTCGTTAAAAAATTAATTTCAAAATCTATTAGAATAATCATCCATACCAAATAAGGCAAAAGGTACGCATGCATTAACACATTCATACACTCGTACGCCACATGAGATCCTCTGTCCCACGTTTTCACTATCCCTATGTCTCACAATTGCCGACGATGGCCGGCAATTCATCCGATTGTCGATTGGATACCATTAACGTTCTTTGTTCACCGTCTTGAATCAAATGATATCCTGGGGGATCGGTAAATCGGTCGGGATCACCGCAATTGCGATCTCATCGGATTTGATGTCAAATATGGCGAGATCGCAATTATGATGATCCTTGATGGGTTTATCATACCCCCAGAATATAGTTTGGTTCGGGGTAGCTGCCGGAGGCCGCTGGTGGTGTCCGATCGATGATCAGACGAATCGCTGGCCATCGTCGGCGATTGTAGGACATGAGACAGAGAATATTGTGGGATAGAGTATCCTTTCTCCTCGTACGCACATCTAGAGACGACAATACAATTAATGTAAAGTATTCATATATATCTTTTCTTTTTTATTTTTTTTTAACTTTCAATTATGTCAATAAGATTTTGTCTTTAGAATTTAGGAGTTGAATTATAGTATTAAGCATAAACAAAACTCAAATCGAAAAAAATTTTAGGTGTACATGTGGTGAGCGACATATTAAAACTCTTACACACTCTCTCTATATATAGTTACGTTTGGAGCACCACTGGGCTTGTAGAGGCGCGCACAGCGTTGGCACCCAACGTAATAAAAGTTTGTTTATTTATTTATTATTTTTTACTTGCAGGTATGCCATTTAGGATTTTGATTTTTAGATTTAGAGGTTCAGTTAAAATATTAATTACAAAAAAAAATTTCAAAATGATAAAAAATTTAGGTGCTCACGAGTAGGGTTGACAATGGATTGGATTCGGGTCGAATTCTATCGAATATCCATTCGAATACTCATATCCATTAAAGGATCGGATATCTTATATACTAATAATTTTTCTTCTTTCAATCCAACTATATCATTTAACAAAAGTACATTAGAATTAACATCATATTTAAAAAATATATATCTATAATTTTAAAAACAGATTAAACATCTATATAACCTATTCTTAACATCAAGACAAATTATTAGTTGATTTTAGAGAATTTTTTTAATGTATATATATATATATATATTTAATTTAATCAGGTATTTGGGTTGGATATTGGGTATCGATAGTCCTTCCATACCCTCCTCTATTTGAGTTGGATATCAGATCCTTCATCGGATTCGGAGAAAATTACCGTCTCTACTTACGAGGTGTGCTAGGTAAGGGTCTATGGGTGCAAGATAACAAAACCATATTGATCACTCCTTTCTCCGCTTGCTCGGGCTCTTCTTCTCCAAGAAGCGAGATCGCGTCCTTACTTGTGAGATAAACCCTCTTGTGATGTTAATATCGGTTAGCGCTTGGGTTGGCTTGCTGATGCGGCCCCTCCGACACTCAAGTCAGTCACTGGTGGAGGAAGATCAAAGGAAAAACGAAAATCATAGAATAGAAACTGGAGATGTGTTTATATTTCAATGAACATATAACGGTTATTCTTGGAATATAATTCTGCAGCTTTATTATCACAGTTGGTCCTCAATGATCTGTCAATGCCCCCAATGATATATTACCTTGTGACAAGGTTTCTGATGTGATATTTTCGTAAGTTCTTGGAGTGTCATCAAGTAATAAAAATATATCGATCCTAGGACTATGAATTGAATACTAGTCGAAATTGCAAAATATGTTATCTAGAAAATCAGGGTTGTTGAGTGTAAGCGAGAGTTTAAGAGAATGAAAGAGCAAAAGAGAGTTAAGAAGGTTGAGAGCAGTAGAGTGAGGGTTGAGAAAAAGGCAGAGAAGAGAGCTGAGTCAGGGAAATGAATGAGGGGGAAAATTATTCTAAGTTTTCGATTTCACCTAAATGATTGTAAACACCTAATCTATGTTTGGTTTCCTATCCTCAAAGGGTATTTATGTAAGTAGACTATCCTATGATTGTTAGTGAAATCTTTGTTAGGTCAGGGTTGACCTAGTTTGACTAGGCTCAGGGGAGCCTATGTCTGGTAAGCTTGGTAAGCTTAAGGTTGGATGTTTCGATGTTTGATAATGATGTTTGAATATCGCATGATGTTTGAATATCGTGTGAGTCAAGTGGGTCAAGGTTGACTGGAAACATGACTGGGAAAAGACCTAGTGGGACTAGGCACACCTAGTGGGACTAGGTGAAGTCCAGGTGGATCGGGGAGATCGCACGCTGGCATGGGAAAAGACCTAGGGGGACTAGGCATACCTAGTGGGACTAGGTGAAGTCCAGGTGGATCAGGGAGATCGCACGCTGGCATGGGAAAAGACCTAGTGGGACTAGGCACACCTAGTGGGACTAGGTGAAGTCCAGGTGGATCAGGGAGATCATACGCTAGCATGGGAAAAGACTTAGTGGGACTAGGTGAAGTCTAGGTGGATCGAGGAGATCGCACGCTGGCAAGGTGGAAGTCTACCGAGAGACTAGACCTAACTCGAGGGTTAGGCAAACCCAGTTGGGAATCAGGTTAAGTCCTAGCTGGGAGCTAGGCAGGAGAAATCCAGGATGGTCAAAGGGGTTGACCGGCTGGTAAGGAAGTCCTAACAGGTCACGGTTGACCAAGGTTAGGCAAGGGAACCCTAGACTTGTGCACACAAGTTAGGGTTGAACTCAATCGATTGGGTAATCGATTTAAGTTTGGTTTCTCGCAAACAGAAGCCTTCTTGATTGATTGGGTGATCGATTAAGGAAGGTGTCGATCGATTGAGAGAAATAAGTTGCGAGAACAGAAGGTAGCTGAATCGATTGGGCAATCGATTCAGCCTTCTCTTAATCGATTGATCAATCGATTAAGAGGTCCAGTAATCGATTGGGTGATCGATTACGACAGTATTCCGCAAGAGCACAGAAAGATGCAGAATCGATTCAGCAATCAATTAAGGTTGTTCTTAATTGATTGGCTAATCGATTAAGCTTCAAAAAATAGCCATTGAACGACTAAGTCTAACGTAATAATCGATTGGGTAATCGATTAAGAAACCCTAGGCGTCGGGTATTTAGGGTTTTCATGTAGGTTTGAAGTGGTATCGCTCGATAGGGCTCACGCAGTTCTTCTCCTCATTCCTCGTCATTTCAAGAGAAGCTTTGGGGCATAGTGTTGCTGCACTTCCAAAGTTCTAGAGGCGATCTCAAGCTTGAAGAAAGCAAGGAAAGCAAAGAGAGCTTGTTGTTGTAAATCTTATAAGATTTTCTATTTTATTTGTTTCCTCTTGTTGTATTCTTCTTGTAAGCTTGTAAGAGGTTTCTCTACCTCAAGAAGGAGATCTTTCATAGTGTATGAGAGAGTGAGGAGAGTGGATTCTTAGATTAGTCACCTCAAGGAGGTGAATACCAAGTAAATCCTTAAGTGTTAGCATTGCTTGGAGTCTTCCGCGGCGACAAATCTTCTACAAGTAAATCGGAGCTAATCACCGCCCTCTAGCTCTCCCACCGGTCCTAACAAGTGGTATCAAAGCGAGGTCTCTCTTTGTTGGACTCATCACCAAGAGGGCAAGAGCTAGAGGAGGAAGAAGAAGTTTTGAAGAAACCCTAATTTCAAGTAGTCATCATCAAGAGGGTTCAACTTCAAAAATGGAGTTTGGCTACGACATCCGAGCACCTCCACCATTCGACAAAGCAAATGTCGATCTTTGGAAGTCAAAGATTGAAAATTTCTTCATGATGGAGATAGAGCAATGGTTTGCTCTAATGGAGGGTTTTGAAGCTCCAACAAGCACCAAAGGAAAGCTCCTCAAGAAAAGCAAATGGAATGAGGAGCAAATCAAGAGATGCAAGGCCAACGACAAAATGACCAAAGTATTGGTCAATCCATTACCAAGCACCATCTTGGACAAAATTGGAGAATTTCAAGATGCCAATGAGCTTTAGAGCAAATTGGCAAAGCTTCATGAATATCCCCCCACTATACCAAATCAAGATGAATTCAAAGAGGGAGATTCATCGGAGGAAGAAGATTCGGAAGTTGAGAGATGCTCAACATCCGAATATGAAGTTCAAGAAGTCTCCACTTCAAGGATTAAGGGGGAGCAAAATTTGCCATTGACATCGGATCAAAGAAAAGCTTCAACATCATCATCCTAGGTCAATAAAGAAGAAGAAGAATCGAGTGCCACCTCTACACCCCATGAAGGTATAACTACTTCAATTTGTAAAAATAAAGATCACATTATTTATTTTGAGTGTAGGTAAAAAGAACACTATAAGAGTAAGTGTCTTAATTTGGTTAAGAAGAAGGTGCAAGTGACACCCAAGATCAAAAAGAAGCCAAAGGAGGTTGGCCCCGTGGTAAAGAAGGATAAGAAGCACATTGTGTGCTTCTCATGCAAACAAAAGGGGCATTATCGGAATCAATGTCCAAAGGGGAAGGATCTGACCAAGGCAAAAAAGAGGAGCTCAAATCAAGGGGGAGCCTCCGTGAACAAGACTAAGGTATCATTAGGTAATGGTACTTATTTTCATCATGATAATATGCATGCTAGAAATAATTATTATCATTTTAATGCAATTTATCATGAAAATAGGAGGCATGAAAAACCTAAGGAAAACCATAGAGCCTTCCATGCTAGGACTACCACATCTAAGGATAGGGAACAAATTAGAACTTTCCATGATAAACCTACCCAACACAAGGCCAAGAAGAATAATCACCAAGGTTATATTAGAAAACAAAGCATTGATGAGGTAATGATGGAAAATCAAGTTTTGGGGTCAAAACTTGATAAATTGGAAAAATCCCTTAAGAAAATAGAAAATCTATTTAAGGGATCAAAAATTCAAAACCTAGATTTAGGAAATCAAGGACCCTCTAGGAGCATGAAAGGTTTGGGGTACAAACCTAAAACCAAGAAGGATGATCCATCTTATCATAGAGTTCCATATAGGTATGGAACTCAATCTAGGTCTAGGGGTCTAGTCAAGGTCACAAGGGAAGTCATCCCTAGAGTTGACCAAGATAAGACCAACATGACTAAGGCTTCGGAGAAGCCTAGAAAAGTCATTAGGAAGTATCAAGGGAAGTAATCCCTAATGAATACCTAGAACACCCAAGGAGCACCAATAGGTTTTGGGTTACTAAAAGTGTGTTCGCCACACCCTAGATAGGCCTAGGGAGTGTCAACTCAAATTGGACGGGTAGTTAACCCAACCTTGATGAAGTTGACACTTTGGGGCATTTTCAAGGAGTTACTACCCTTGAAAATGAAGGAGTCATTTGTTTACTCTAGGAGGAGTAAAATTGTGCCAAACTATATTTTTGAGAGATTGAACTAACTAAAGTTGGCACAACTAGGTTAGAATCCAAAGATATGCCAAGTTGGGGAGTTTCGGCATTGTCTTGGAAATTAGGGGCAAAATTAGGATTATCAATGACTTAGCGATGAGTTATTGATACTTAGATAGGAAATCTAGGTATTTCTTTTATGCTACTATATTATATTTTGTATGCCCTATCACATACCATGACATCATAATTCATCATTCATATTTTATTATGAAAATATTACATGTCATGACATACATGCATCATCTAGCTATAATATTTTTTTAAAATTCTCATATGATGCATGTCATAGTCACTATCATGTATTAATTTAATTTTTAGTGAAATTAAGGACATTGACATTAATTGACATTCTAGGTGGATGATCAAAGTTTATAATGCCTAAGTAGAAATGCATGAACCCTTAGTTTAGGGAGAACATGACTTTCACATCTCACCAAGACTATAAGTTGACTTGCGTGTATTTTGAGATACATTAGAAACAAGTGAGATGTTAGGGTAATGAATGAAACTCAAGGTGTTGATTAATGTGCATCCTATTGAGTTTTAGGTTCATCAAAACATGAATATAAATGAACTCCAATCATTGGGAAAGCTAATGTACAAGTCATGTGCATTTAGCCCAAGGAACATGGTTGAAAATTATTTTTGAAATCTATATTAAAGTTATCTTGGAAAACCTTGGTGAAGACTATCTTTTGATAAATCTCATCTTTGATGAATTGGATACAAAATAGAGTGAAATATTGAAATATTTCAATGATTTCTATTTTTGTCTCAATCTTTGAAAAAGGGAGGTATTTTCGTATAAAATGATTTTTTCCTTGATAGTATATGTCATAAATAATGTCTACACAAAATTTTGAGATTTTTCAAATTTTGTAGAATTATTTAGGAGTTTCTGAAATTCGGACTGAAATTGTTTTCAGAAATCAGAAACTCTCAATCGATCAGGTGATCGATTAGGACAACATCAATCGATTGGTCAATCGATTGTTAAACCTTTTCTGAGGGCACAGAAGCTCACATAATTGATCCATTGATCGATTAAGGGAAGCCGTAATCAATCAGCTGATTGATTAAGGCATAGTTTAATCGATTGGGACCCAACACCAATCGATTGACACGACTGAAACTGTCTGTTTTCAGTCAGTTAACCCAATTTTGAGTAACCTAACAATCCCTAGCCCCTTGAAATACTTTTATAAGTATATTTGAGTAAATTTCATTATGAAATCAAAAAGGGAGTTTGTTTGGTGAAACTTATAGGGTTAGAGAGAGGTTTCGATTCAAGTTTTGAATCTCAAAATCTTATAACCTCGAGTTGAGATTTTCTAATGTTTTAGGAACTCAAAAATCATTGTTGGTGCAATGATGGAGGGTTAGAGCATGTTTTGAGGAGGATATCTTCCTTAAAAGCATGTGTTTGAATTTTTATTTTTGGGATAAGTGGAAGAATAAAGATTGGGAATCTTCATTATGATGAATGCTCAAGATTGAACATGAGCTCAAATGGAAGGTATGAGACTTTCATTGGGCATGTCTTTGACCATATAGACACTCGAGGAGAGTTTTTGATGTGTGTCAAAGGGGGAGAAGATTGAAAGGCTAATAGGGATTAGTCTTTCTCAAACATATTATCAAACATCAAAAAGGGGGAGATTGTTGGTGCAATATTTGTTAGGTCAGGGTTGACCTAGTTTGACTAGGCTCGGGGGAGCCTATGTCTGGTAAGCTTGGTAGGCTTAAGGTTGGATGTTTCGATGTTTGATAATGATGTTTGAATATTGCATGATGTTTGAATATCGTGTGAGTCAAGTGGGTAAAGGTTGACTGGAGACTTGACTGGGAAAAGACCTAGTGGGGCTAGGTACACCTAGTGGGGCTAGGTGAAGTCCAGGTGGATCGGGGAGATCGCACGCTGGCATGGGAAAAGATCTAGTGGGACTAGGTGAAGTCCAGGTGGATCGGGGAGATCGTACGCTGGCAAGGTGGGAATTAGGCAAACCAGGTTGGGAATTAGGTTACGTCCTAGCTGGGAGCTAGGCAGGAGAAATCCAGGTTAGTCAAAGGGGTTCACCGGACACTTGGTAAGGAAGTCCTAATAGGTCACGGTTGACTAAGGTTAGGCAAGGAAAGTCTAGACTTGTGCACACAAGTTAGGGTTGGACTCAATCGATTTAAGTTTGGTTTCTCGCAAACAGAAGCCTTCTTGATCAATTGGGTGATCAATTAAGGAAGGTGTGGATCGATTGGATAATCCATTGGGAGAAATAAGTTGCGAGAACAGAAGGTGGCTGAATCGATTGGGCAATCGATTCAGCCTTCTCTTAATCGATTGATCAATCGATTAAGAGGTTCGATAATCGATTGGGCGATCTATTACGGCAGTATTGCGTGAGAGAACAGAAAGATGCTGAATTGATTCAGCAATCAATTAAGGTTGTTCTTAATCGATTGGCTAATCGATTAATCTTTAAAAAATAGCCATTGAACGGCTAAGTCTGACGTGGCAATCGATTGGGTAATCGATTAGTAAACCCTAGGCATCGGGTATATAGGATTTTCATGCAGGTTTGAAGCGGTATCGCTTGACAGGGCTCACACAGTTCTTCTCCTCCTTCCTCGTCATTTCAAGAGAAACTTTGGGGCATAGTGTTGCTGCACTTCCAAAGTTCTAGAGGTGATCTCAAGCTTGAAGAAAGCAAGGAAAGAAAAGAGAGCTTGTTGTTGTAAATCTTGTAAGATTTTCTATTGTATTTGCTTCCTCTTGTTGTATTCTTCTTGTAAGATTGTAAGAGGTTTCTCCACCTCAAGAAAGATATCTTTCATAGTGTATGAGAGAGTGAGGAGAGTGGATCCTTGGATTAGTCACCTCAAGGAGGTGGATACCAAGTAAATCCTTGAGTGTTAGCATTGCTTGGAGTCTTCCGTGGTGACAAATCTTCTACAAGCAAATCGGAGCTAATCACCCCGCCTCTAACTCTCCTACCGGTCCTAACAATGATATCTGATGCAAACTTTTGAAACAATACCAGCGTATTAACTCCAATTTATCATCTGCTTCCAAAGCGACAGAGCTGAGGGATTGCGTTCTCGAGGAGGCCCTATCACAAGATCCCACAACCCCCAACATGCCATATCCTAATATGTGGCGATGAATTAGAATTGGTTCATTAAGATCTATGACAATCTATTGTTTCTCGTGGCATACTGTTCTACTTTTATAGGCGACTCTCCACGTTTCAGGTTATATAGGTCAGGCATTTGGGTTATCCTTTTAGTTCATCTCCAAATCCTCATAGGATACAAATCTTGTATTTTTGGCATCATGATCGTGTATACATGATAGGCCAAGACCACAAACACACATATCATCGAATAAGAAACATGCAAACTTAATAGATTCAATAAAAATATATTCACATATCAAAAGGGCTACTTCCTACATCCTAGAATCAAAAGAACTACTCCATAACATGGGACTTACAAACCAAAGACACTAATGTTGGGATCTCCTGGCACCAAAACACAAAATGCAGCGGAAACAAGATCCCTCGAGCAATCCATGCGAAAGAAAAACTCGTACAATGTTTATCTATCTAATAGATCTATCTACACTGTATACTTTTGGAGCGTGCCCTTTCGCTTATCCCGCTCATCCAAGATGCACCGGATCTCTTGCACGTTCAAGTGTCCATACCTCTATTCGTATCCACACGGACACAATCTCTCAACTTCGGGAAGAATTGCCTTAGTTGTGCTAGCAACTTGAGGTAGTTCGCAAGACCACCAAGAACCCCAAAGGGGTTTCGGCCAAGTGGGAGAAGAGAAAGAAGAAGAGAGGAAGGGACGAAAGGAAAGCTCTCACTCGAGCTCCCGACCCAGTCTGTCGAACTCCCGACCTAGTCTCCCGAGTTCCCAACTCGAGCTCCCGACCTAGTCTGTCAAGCTCCCGACCAAGTCTCCCGAGCTCCTAGCTCGAGCTCCTGACCCGAGTCTCCCGAGCTCCTGTCCCGAGCTCCTGAACTCCCGAAGCATCATGTCCTTAGTATGTGACCCAATAGGTTCTCATGCCGTTGGCAATGTGTCTAAACAGCTTTAGACACATAAGCAATGAGTGACATCTAGCAATGCATCATTGCTACCCAAGTAACAAGAAAAGTCGAGATCCGACTTAACCTTCGTGACTATGACAATGTGTCCTTCTATCCTTGATATCTAGATTGACCAATGAGGCATAGACTGTGTCATCCTCAATCAATCTTGTGTTTCTTGATCCTCGAGTAGACTCACTCAAACAAATGAGCTCAATATCTCATATTGACTCATTTGAGCATGGTCATGCGTTTTAGTAGTCCTACTCGATCAAGGGGCCCACAGATATCACTTCCGTCATATGGGAGGAATAGATCTCATCTACATCACTCACATCCCTCCCCATAATTCATTACATACCCAACGATTGCCTTTATAGTCCACCCTGTTACGGGTGACGTTTGACGATACCAAAGTACATAACTCCTTATGTAGGGAACCGTAATGACTTCAGATCTAAGGACTATTCATACTAATAGTCACATGAGAAAGTTTATGACACTCATATGACAATCTATGAAACTTTCTCATGACGGGTCAATTCAGTACACATTCTCTAATGTATACCCATGTGTCAATTTGATATCACATATCCATGACTTATGAGCTCAAGTCATCAATTGACCTACATGCTAGTCTCCATGCATTAATATTGTCCTTGAATATTAATGCATGACTAGGAATGATTTAGTATAGTGTTCTCTACATTATCTCACAATCGATTCAACCAATCGATATAATGTAGATAAGAACCTACTACCTAAGGACATTATTATACTTAGTTATTTGGTACAAGTATAAAATAAGAATAATAACCAAAACGTGCCTTTATTAATAATAGAATATGATACAAAAAGTCCATAGTCAATCATCACATAATTAGCTCTAGGGCTCCTACTAACAGCAGTGCATATCGGTTTTGTGTTTATGAGTCACAATTACCGGATATACACAAGAACTCGATAATAGAATCGAGAAATGCCTCATTTTTCGAGCAGGTATTTTCATATAGGACCCGAGAGGATGCTAGCTCCTCAAAACGGGTGGAGGAAATACCAGAGGAAGAAGAAGAGGATAATGAACCAGTTGAGGCTGCGCCTCGATGGAGTAAGAGAGCTCGGGTGGAAACATCTTATGGACCAGATTTTATCACTTTTATATTGGAAGGTGAGCCCCAAAGCTACTCAGAAGCTGTGAACTCTTCTGAGAGACCTCACTGGAAAGAGGCAATTGCATCTGAGATAGAATCTATCTTGCAAAATCACACTTCAGAACTTGTGGACCTTCCTCCGAGGAGTAAACCATTCGGTTACAAGTGGATCTTCAAGAAAAAGATAAAGTCAGATAGCACAATTGACAAGTATAAGGCCAGATTGGTAATCAAAGGTTACCAACAACGAGGAGACCTTGATTATTTTGATACGTATTCTCTTGTGTCAAGAATAACTTTTATAAGAGTGTTGTTGGCTATTGTTGCTCTATGGAACCTGGAAATAAATCAGATGGATGTAAAGACGACCTTTCTAAACGGAGATTTAGAAGAGGAAATTTACATGGAGCAACCTAAGGGGTTTTTTGTACCAGGACAGAATAACCAGGTTTGCAAATTGATGAAGTCTTTATACGGCTTGAAACAAGCTCCAAAGCAGTGGCATGAGAAATTTGATAATGTCATGCGAGAACGTGGATTCAAACTTAATGAATGTGATAAATGTGTCTACTTGAAAGCTACAGAAGATGACTTTGTCATCTTATGCTTATATGTAGATGACATAATTATCATTGGGAGTAATGATAAGATAATTAAATCCACGAAAGACATGTTGAACTCAAGATTTGATATGAAAGACATGAGCCTAGCCGATGTGATTCTAGGAATTAAAATTCTTAGAACAGCAGAAAGACTTGTTCTTAGTCAGTCCCATTACATGGACAAGATTCTTGAGAAATTCACCAATGGTGATACTGCGTTGGCACGAACGCCGATAGATAGTAGCCAACATCTATTGAAAAATCGAGGAGAAAGTATCTCTCAGGTAGAGTACGCTCGGGTGATTGGAAGTCTGATATACTTGATGAATTGTACAAGACTAGACTTAGACTACGTAGTAAGCAAACTGAGTATATACACGAGTAATCCTGGTGTTGAGCACTGGAAAGGGATAATAAGAGTACTGAGGTACTTGAGATATACTCATGGAAATGGACTGCACTATATGAGATATCCTGCTGTTATCGAAGGATATAGCGATGCGAGTTGGATATCTGACATAAAAGACTCGAAGTCTATGAGTGGTTATGTGTTCACTCTGGGAAGTGCAACCATTTCATGGAAATCTTCTAAGCAAACCGTAATAACCAGATCTGCGATGGAATCTGAGTTTGTAGCTCTTAACAAATGTGGTGAAGAGGCTAAATGACTACGACAATTCTTAGAAGATGTACCGAGATGACCGAAACCCGTGCCGACAATATGCATATATTGTGATAGTCAATCTGCAGTTGGCCGGGCATAAAGCCATCTGTATAATGGTAAGTCTAGACATATATGTCAAAGATACAATACCATTAGACAACTACTCTCAACTGGAGTTATCATTGTTGATTATGTGAAGTTAAAGGATAACTTAGCGGATCCGCTAACCAAAGGGTTAAATCGAGAGTTAGTTGCAAGCTCATCAAGAAGGATGAGTTTGATGTCGATAGAAAATGTTGGTGCAAAGGAAACCCAACCTATGCAGACTGGAGATCCCAAGAACTAGATTCAAAGGGACAACCTAACTGCACTGACAAAGTTGTTCACTGTAAGGGAACGATCCTTTAAAATAGTGAAGGATGGAGGTTAAGCAAACGACTTTTAATGATTCAATAGAGTTATGTGGAAAATTCTTAAGAGATCACCTATGTGAAAAAGAAGTGGGGCCACTTCGAAGAGAATTGGAGGTACAATTCTTAAAACTTCTCATAGAAGCAGACGTGTTCATGGCCAAGAATGAACACACTTATGAGAACTGAGTTATATCAGGGAGAGTCCTAGGTGAGATGTGTCAATGCTTACATAAACGACAGCATAGTTCAAGGGCATCATGTCTACTGTCAGCCAGGAAGCAAACAGATCATCACAAGGGAAGGTTCAAAGGGTGAAACCTACCTGTCTTATACACGAATCAACTGCTGAATGTTATCACATACTATATTTTCATTCATGTAGGGGATTGCTGGATATATAGTGTGAATGGAAAGAGAGGTGGTGGGAGTTTAATCCCACATTGGGACTTTCCAGTAAATGGAAAGTGAGGTGAAGAATAAAGAGACTCCATTATGAATGGGACTTTAGTCCCACATTGGGAGTCTCAAGGCATAAATGTTGGTTTATATTATTTCACAAGCATGATAGTTGTGAACAAATGCTAGGGGAGAGGCTCTCTCTCACGCGTGGGTGCGCAAGGGGGGTGCAAATCCAAGGCCCGGATTTGTACTAAACCAAGTGAACTCGTGTGCGTGCACGACCTGCGCGCGTCGAATGTCCGACCGGTTGGGGCAAAATTTGTCCAAATAGATGAACTAACGTTTTGCCAAATTTTTTGCTCAAATGTTACTGATGCATTAATTTTGATTAATGCAAAATCAGTAACCTCCAGACATTTGGAACTGGCCGGTTAAATGCAGTAAATGGCGTTAATTTGGTCATTGAATACTGCGGGGGTCTGAGCCTATGTAAAGAGGTTGTGACCGAGAGCAAAAGACACAGAGAGAAGAAATTATCTTCCACCTCCTTCCAGACCTCCTTTGATAGCATTCAGATACTTCCTCAGTTCGCCACGAGCAACGAGTGCTCCGTTGTGTCCGTGGTCCTGCTGTTGCATCCTGAGAGACAGATGTCCATCTGAGCCTCGAAGCACCGCCGGAGGAGGACAAATCTGTTTCAAGGACACTGCGTTGCGTAGGCCTCAACAACTTCCCGGTCGGGAGACTTGGTTGGGAGCTCAGGAAACTCAGCTCGGGAGACTTGGTCGGGAGCTCGGGAGACCTGGTTGGGAGCTCGGGAATTCAGCTCGGGAGACTGCAATTTACATAAAAGGCAACTCGGGTCTCTCAACAGTTAAGTTGAAATTATTTTTTGTAATTTCAATTTATTGTAAATTCTCCGAAAAGAGTCCATTTCCTCCAACAGACCTAGATAAATAATATTTAACACAGTCATATATATAGATCGATAAACACAACTTTGCTCTCAAAAACAATATTACAAGGCAAAACTTAGGCGCTATGTGTCGACCGCAGTGGGCGCCAAAGGGCAAGCATGGCCAGCCAAGGGCAGGCCATGGGGAGGTCTCCCTTGTCCAAGGGCAGCCACTGCCCTTGACCTGACCGGGACTGGCCAAGGGTTGACAAGCTAGGCCAAGGCCCATCTGCAATCGAAAAAATGCCAAGGGTCGATGGGCTTGTAGGCTAGAGAAAGGCCCATTCGTGGTTGGAAAAGGGCTGACTGGCTGGGCCGAGCCCGGCCAAGGGCGGCGACTGCCCTTGGCCAAAGCCCAACCATGGCCGACAATTGCTAGATCTGGCCACGAATGGGCACGACGGTAAGCTAGAGTGGCAGCAATGGGAGGCCGCCCATGGCCCTGGCTATCCAAGGGAGGCTACACGCTGTCCTAGCAGGCTATGTGCATCCCTAGCAGACCACGGAAAGCCACACGCGCCTTGGCAGGCCACTGGAGGTTGAATGCGGCTTGGCACACCACAGGAGGTCACGTGTGACTTGGCCGGCTACGGGAGGCCACGTGTGACTTGGCCGGCTACGGGAGGCCATGCATGACCCTGGTCGACCGCAGGAGGTTACGAGTCGCATCTCGTGGTCGGCTAGTGTCACACATAGCTTCTCGCTGCCGGCGTGCAACATCCGCCACCCTAAGAATAGAAGGGAGAGAATGAAGAGAGAAGAGGATCTTATCGTGGAGTCGTCGCAAGAGATCACGCTGAGCTGCCGCTACTGCTGAAAGGAAAGGAGTAATGGATTAGGGGAAACACGAAATGTGAGATTTGGGATATATATATATATATATATATAAAAGGGTTTTTGCAACGAAAATAAATTCGTTGCTATATTCATCGCAAATCTACAACACATAGAATTCATCATAGATTGGTGATGAATTCCCATATTCGTCCCAATTCCTTTATGATCATATCGATCTCTTGATGACATTAGTGACCTCAAACACGAATTTCACCTAATATATTTAGATCAACAATTTATTTTAATATGAATGAGTTTGAAAATATAATTTTGTTATTCTAAAAATTACTTATCATTATATATTCAGTGAAATTCATGTTTGAGGTTCTTTGTGTAATGAGCGTTGGAACTTGGATGGCTAGAGGGGGTGAATGTAGCCAGACACTTGAAACTTAGCAGTTTTTTATTTTCTCTGCACTTCAGAGGTTAGACAGCGGAAGCAAAACAAGTGCAGAAACTATATGTAGAAAACTAAGTAACAAGCAAAACTCTAACGCAAGAATATACAAGGTTCGGGGATAACTTACCCCTACTCCTTGGCATGCCCGTAAGGTGGGCGATCCCTTGATCATCGGCAGATCAAGCCCCGAAAATCCGGATATCAAATCCTCCTTCTCGGTAGAGAAATCTCTCCACACAAATGGTCTCAAATGTATCAGAAATTAAGCACAGAGACAACAAGCTGTTAGTAATATGAGAGAAGTATCCTAAGGCAATCGCCTTATGATTGTAATTATTTACTTTAATAAATGAATATTCACTATTTGAGTATACATGTTCGTGTATTTGATTAAGATCTTAAACTCATTTACTGAATGTCCGCAATACAATTCACAGCATGAAAGAATTTGTGATGAATTCACAACTAGTGATTATCTCTACATGTACAATTGTGAAGTATTGAAATTGTCCCTAGTCGATGAATTGATAAATACAGACACTATCAATTCTGTTGAGACTAGCATGGGTTATTCTCTAATCAGCTGATTCTCACTGGCTGGTGACATTGGGATGTCCAGAGATAAACAAGAATGCTAGTTAAGGGAACTAGTTCATTGGAGTGACTAGCTGTAAAACTTCATATGGTAATCTACATATAGATATGTCAATGAAGTTCTTACTGTAGCTTAAGTGCAATGTTGCTTTGACTTGCGGTGTTCAAGTCATCTTGGTCATGAAGACTTATACTTTGACATCTTAAGCAAGCATCTCCAAGGAGGTGTGGACCCAGGATGATTGGGTATAAGCCGAAATGCCCGAAGATGTTTGAATAGCCTACAAAGGATTCACCACTCCTTGCGAGGAGACGTATACCCAAGGCCTATCGTCGGATTGTTACTCGAAGCCTCTGGCCAGAGCATCACATGTTCCGAGTATGAATCTCTCAAAAACATGAGAGTAATTAGAATCCGTTGGACGAGAAAGACATTACTTGGGCTAGGTGTGACGTAGTCAACCTAGTGGAGACTGACACACATAGACCGTGTCCTGAACCAAGTGGGTATAAGATGGTGAAGGGAATGAGGCACAATTCATTAGAGTTGCTGAAGGGTTTCAGAATAGTTTTTGAGGTCAACCGTTGATCTTTCGATTAATTGGGGATCATGATGTACTACTAGGTGTCACTCATGATCGTTCTATAATTGGTTAATTATAGACGACCAACATAAATCGAAAGCATATTTAGTCACACACACTACGAGTAATCCGAGGGATTTAAAACGAGTTGAAAATTAGATTTTCCGATCAAGAGAGATAAGTCGAATCTGAATTTTTCAGAGACGCATCAGAAGCATAAAATGGCTAAGTCTTTTGAAGACTTATTGAACGAATTAAATGAGTTTAATTCGTGAGATCATGGCTTGGGTTTGGCCGGCCAAAGAGGGTCCCCACCCTCTTTGTTTGGCCGGCCACAATAAGAGGGAAGAACCAAATTGTTTGGTTCAAATTTATAAAATAAACCGCGCGTGGTTTGTCTTATAAAATTATGGATAAAGAAATTTGTATAAAGAAATTTATATAAAGAAATTTATATAAAGAGATTTATTTTTCATGAAAATTAAAATAAACCTTGGATTGGTTTATTTTATTTTATAAAATCAATAATGGATTGATTTACCATGATAAAGAAATTTATATAAAGAAATTTCTTTCAATAATAAAAGGGGAGACATGGTTGTTTTTATTATAAATTAAGTTATAATAAAAACTTAGCATAACGGAATAATTCATAGAAAAATTTATAAGATAAATTTCTTATGAAAAATTTATTCCGTTAAGAGGAGACTTGGCGATTAAGAGGCTACTATATAAAGGTACCAAGGCAAGGCTTGGAAATTAATCCAAGAGATCAAGGATTCTTGCCTAGCCTCTCTTCCTCTCCTCTCTCTCTCCCTCTTCTAGTGCCGCCGGCCCTAGAGCCCTCCCTCTTTGCCGTGAGCTTCCACCACCAAGAAGAGGCCAAAGAAGACGAAGAAGCGGGCGCGACTCCTTCCTTCCTCCCGGAATCTTGATTCCGTTCTTCATTTGGTGGTTAGTCTTTCTATCTCTCTCTTGGTATTCTTGTCGTGCCTTTGGAGAATCTAGTAGTTCTTGTCGGCACGAAACTCGTGCCTTTGCGAAGTCATCCCGAAGAAAACTCGGCGTGGACGCGAATAGAGGCGGAGCTTCCAAGGGACGCTACGGTTGGATCTCGTCCCTTTCTTCGAGTTACGCGAGGTATTAAGTAAATTAGTTTACTTTCTGCAAAATTTTAAATGTATGACCATGTCTCCATAACATAAGGATGCATGCTAGATACGTGGTTAAAATAATTTGAGAAATTATTTATGCTAAACCTTCCGCTGTACGTAATTAAATTTTAAAATTACGAACCCGTATCCATGTCAACATGCACCCGGTCCCAACAGTGGTATCAGAGCCGGTTATTGTTCGACATAATCATATAATTGTTTTGCGGAAAACTTTGTCATGATCTCAATTTTGGAAAATTTTCCAATTATGGAAACTTTCTAATTATGATAAATTTTAGATTTAGGAATTTCAAAGTTTGGAAATCCTCATGAAATTTCGCAAACTTTTGAAATATCCTAGTTTCTGAAATTTTATGATAATTGTGAAAACTTCCCATTTTTGGAAACTTTCCAATTTTGAAAATTTCCTATTTTGAAAATTTTCCAATTTTGGAAATATGTAAGTTTTCTTTGTACCAGAAACTTACAATTATTCTGAAAACCTATTATGAAATCTCGCAATTTTGGGCACTTTTTTTCAAAGAAAGTCTAGACAAATTTATGGATCATTAATTGACAATTAAATTCGAATTGGTTTTAAATTATCAACAAAATTCTTTATTTTGGATTGAGCCTCGGGGAGCCGTCCAATTTAAAGTTAGTTGTTGTAATTTAATTTCCTATTTTTGAATAAAATTGTCATGTTTAATTTGGTTACGCCTTGGGGAGCGGACCAAATTAGATTTACAACAAATTCCTTTTTTTTGGGTATCTGAGCCTCGGGGAGCCACCGAAAGAAAATATTTTGTTGTAATTAATAAATCCATAAATAAAATATGTAATCAAATCTTGGAAATTTTGAGGTGATTCTCAAACGATAATTTCCTTATTTGAATTAAGAGGTGATGCTCTTACATATTGTTGTCTCCAAAATTAATTAGGAAATGATTTCCTATAGAGTTTTCTTAAATATGATTTTCATGAAAATAATATGTGGTTGAATTAAGGGAATCTGTCTCTTAATTTAATAAGATTTGATTTAGAGAAATCAAAGTCTTAAACATATTATTTCCGAAATTGATTATGACAATTTAGGAAATTGTTTCCCAAAACAATTCCTTGAATAAAGTATGAAATTAGAATTAGGAAATCCGGTTCCTAATTCAATTAATGAGACTTGATAAATTAAGTCACATACATACTTTATTAAGGAAATCGTTAGTACATGACATAATTATATGTCATGAATGTGCTTAGAAAAGAAAGGATGAGACCCAAAACCCCTTACAAAATATTAAGGCCAACACCTTCCATTAATAAGGTTAGAACCGGAGTTTTGTTTCTCGTTTGGGTTGATGGACACATCCATGCCCGGCTTGAACCTCAACATGTTCAAACCATGGAATTAGTTTATGATAAATACAGTTGGAGTCAGATGTCAATCCTTAGTTTTGGTTGTTGGACACATCCAAGCTTGACTAAACGGTTGAATGAGCTCCAACCATATTAAAACTATTTCTTGATTAATGGGTCAGCCTTAAGCTTGGAGCATCGATTTGTTGTGCCACAGCCAAGGTCGATGTAAAGAGAGGTGCAGTTGGGTGCTATGTATATTGTTGCATACTTGTTAATGAGTTAACAACCCAATGATTTATGCAAACATTCAATTAGTTGATAGCATAAAGTGATAATTATATATATGTGATATGTAATCGGTATAATTACCTACCTTCATAGCTAAGAATAACTTGATGGCCACAGCCATGGTTGTTCTTATCTATGGTTGGATATCAACCTATTTGGAGATGTTCCTACGATCTCTCGAATTAATAAAAAGGGTTATTCAATTCGAAAAATTAAATAGGATTTAATTAATGTATGTTGATGCATTCTTTATCATTCTTCTCACATAAGCTCAATTTGTATTTCTAGGATAATCACTCGATCATATCTTCTCTAAATTTGCGTTCCATTTTGGACACCAATAAACTGACTGGGCCAAACTTCATGGACTAGTTTTGAAACCTGAGGATAGTCCTCAAGGCAGAAAAGTTTGCTTATGTCCTTGAAGATCAACTTCCCAACCGTCCTCTAGAAAATGCAACTCCAGACCAGTTAGTGGCCTATCAGAAACATGTAAACGATTCTGAACTTGCGAGTTGCATCATGCTAGCCACTATAGTACCTGAGCTGCAAAAGCAGCATGAGCATATGGATGCTTATACCATCATCTTCCATCTTCATGAGCTATTTGACGAGCAAGCAAGATCCGAAAGGTTCGAGGTCTCCAGACTCCTCTTCACCTCTAAGATGCAGGAAGGCACTTCTGTCTCACAGTTTGTGTTGAAGATGTTGGGGTACATTGAGCGACTGAACACACTCGGTTTTGCAATGGATCATGAACTAAGTATTGACTTAATTCTGCATTGTTTGCCCAAAAGTTATTCAGAATTTGTGATGAACTATCGGATGAACTTATTGGAGACTACCATTCCTGAGTTGCTCAACCTGCTGAAGACTATAGAGCCTTCTGTGAAGCAGGATCAAAAGACGATACTGTTAGTTGGTTCCTCGAAGAAAGGTTCTAAGAGGAAGGCCAAAGAACAGAATAAAGGAAAGAAGAAAAAAGCCAAAAAGTCTGAAAAGACACCAAAAGGCACTTGCCATCACTGTGGCAAGGAGGGTCACTAGCGAAGAAACTGCAAGGTTTATCTTGAGTCCTTGAAGAAGAAGGCATCCGATGCCCCATCCTCTTCAGGTATCTTCGTTATAAAATGTCACTCTATTTCCTCAACCACCTGGGTACTTGATACTGGGTGTAGCTCACATATAAGTAATGACATATAGGGGCTAAGGAATAGAAGAAGACCCGTCAAGGGAGAAGCGAATCTGCGAGTTGGAAATGGAGCAAAGATTGCTGCTGTTGCCATCGGAACATATTGGCTAAAGCTCCCTACTGGACGTGTCTTAGAATTGGATAATTGTTATTTTGTTCCTTCATTAATAAAGAACATTGTATCTATTTCATGCTTGAATGAAAAGGGTTATCATTTAACTTTTAGTAACAATTGTTGTTACATGACTTTAAATGGTGTTCTTTATGGAACCGGAACTTTATGCAATGGTATCTACACGTTAGATTTATCCGGTGACGTTTTCAATATCGAAGTTAGCAACAAACGTACTCGAATAGATAATCGAATAGACTCCTGTACGTGGCATTGTCGTCTTGGCCATGTAAGTAAGAAACACATGACCAAATTACACCGATGTGGAATTTTGGAATCATTTGAACCCGGTTCATTTGATACATGCGAATCATGCTTAAAAGGCAAGATGACCAAATTACCCTTTTCTGGAAAAGGTAATCCAGTGGGAGAATTGCTTGGTCTAATACATACTGATGTATGTGGACCAATGTCAACTCCTGCACAAGGAGGCTATAGCTACTTCATTACCTTTATCGATGATCACTCACGATTCGGGTATGTGTTCTTGATGAAACACAAATCTGAAGCTTTTGAGAAATTCAAAGAGTTCAGAAATGAAGTAGAGAAACAGCTTGGCAAAAGTATTAAGATACTTCGATCCGATCGGGGTGGTGAATACTTAAGTCAAGAGTTTCAAGATTATCTTAGGGACAATGGGATATTGTCTCAATGGACTCCGCCATATACACCACAGCATAATGGTGTATCTGAGAGGCGTAACCGAACCTTGATGGACATGGTTAGATCTATGATGAACCATGCAACTCTTCCAAAATCCTTTTGGGGCTATGCACTTAAGACAGCTGTTTACTTGCTAAACAGAGTCCCGACCAAGGTAGTCTCTACTACTCCATATGAGACGTGGAATAGTAAGAAACCTCATTTAACTCACCTTAAAATATGGGGTTGTCCTACTTATGTGAAGCGGGATGTATCAGACAAATTGGATGCTAAGTCTGATAAATGTCTATTTATTAGATACCCTAAGGAAACGAAGGGTTACCAATTCTATCATCCCTTGGAACAAAAGGTTTTTGTTTGAAGGCATGCTCTGTTTCTGGAAAAAGAATTTCTTTTATAAGAAAACAGTGGGAGTGGCATTGAACTTGATGAAGTTCAAGAAACTCCAATAGACATTACAGAGACACCTAGTCTAGACCCACAACCAACAACTCATAATGATGAGCTATCAGTTGAACCTAAAACAACACCACCTCTTCGTAGGTCGTCATCGCTTATGAGTAACACGTCGTTCAATTCACTTATGAAAAATCCGTATCTCTCTGGAATATTGCGTGTCCTATCAGTTATGAAGATGTTCTGAAAAGTTCAGAAAGGGACAAGTGGCTTGAAGCCATGAAGTCGGAAATAGATTCCATGTACGAAAATCAAGTATAGGACTTGGTTAACCCACCTGAAGGGATTAAGCCCATAGGGTGCAAGTGGGTTTTCAAGAAGAAAACCGACATGGAAGGTAATGTTGTTACCTTTAAGGCTAGATTAGTGGCAAAAGGATATCGTCAAAAATAAGGAATTGATTATGACGAAACCTATTCGCCAGTAGCTATGCTTAAATCCATTCGGATGCTCCTGGCCATAGCAGCTCATTATGATTATGAGATATGGCAAATAGATGTGAAAACAGCTTTCCTTAATGGAAACCTGCTTGAGGATGTATACATGATACAACCTGAAGGTTTCACATCGGTTGATAAAACCAAAATATGCAAGCTTCGACGATCCATATATGGACTGAAGCAAGCATCCAGGAGCTGGAACATCCGTTTTGATGAGACAATCAAAGAGTTTGATTTCTCAAAAAATCCTGACGAACCTTGTGTATACAAGAAGGTTAGTGGGAGTGCAGTCGTATTCCTAGTATTATATGTCGGTGACATATTACTTATAGGAAACGATATATCAGTCTTACAGTCGGTTAAAATTTGGTTGTCCAAAACTTTCTCCATAAAAGACCTGGGAGAAGCAACCTATATCCTTGGGATTAGAATCTATAGAGATAGATCAAAACGGTTGCTTGGTCTTTCGCAGTCTACATATATAGACCGAGTGCTAAAAAGGTTTAGCATGTCGGAATCCAAGAAAGGTTACCTTCCTATCAGGCATGGGATCAACCTTTCAAAGTCTATGTGTCAGCGCATAGAAGACAAGAGGATTTGCATGAATAAGATTCCTTATGCATCCGCGATAGGATCTATCATGTATGCTATGTTATGTACTAGGCCCGATGTATCGTATGCTCTGAGCGTCACGAGCAGATACCAGTCTGATCCAGGAATGGACCATTGGGCGGCTGTCAAGACAATCCTTAAGTACTTAAGAAGAACTAAGGATGTGTTCCTAATATATGGAGAAGGAGATATGGTAATACGTGGGTATACAGATGCCAGTTTCTAGACAGATAAGGATGACTCTAAATCTCAGTCTGGATACGTATTTACTTTGAATGGAGGCGCAATAAGTTGGAAAAGTTCCAAACAAGACACCGTAGCGGATTCTACCACGGAAGTGGAGTACATTGCGGCTTCGGAAGCAGCAAAAGAAGCAGTCTGGATCAAAAAGTTTGTCTCGGAACTTGGTGTGGTTCCAACCATTGATGAAGCAATACCGGTTTACTGCGACAACAATGGAGCTATTGCACAAGCAAAGGAACCAAGGTCTCATCAGCGATCCAAACACGTGCTTCGCCGCTATCATCTGATCAGAGAAATTATAAGTAGGAATGATATACAAATTGAGAAAATTCCCACTGAAAGGAATTTAGCGGATCCTTTAACTAAGGTCTTGCCTCAAAGCAAGTTTGAGGGTCATGTTAGAGCATGTGGTATTAGATACCGTACGATTGGCATTAGGCCAAGTGGGAGTTTGTTAGTAATATGAGAGAAGTGTCCTAAGGCAATCGCCTTATGATTCTAATCATTTACTTTAATAAATGAATATTCACTATTTGAGTATACATGTTCGTGTATTTGATTAAGATCTTATACTCATTTATTGAATGTCCGCAATACAATTCACAGCATGAGAGAATTTGTGATAAATTCACAACTAGTGATTATCTCTACATGTGTAATTGTGAAGTATTGAAATTGTCCCTAGACGATGAATTGATAAATACGGACACTATCAATTCTGTTGAGACTAGCATGGGTTATTCTCTAATCAGCTGATTCTCACTGGCTGGTGACATTGGGATGTCCGGAGATAAACATGAATGCTAGTTAAGGGAACTAGTTCATTGGAGTGACTAGCTGTAAAACTTCATATGGTAATCTACATATAGATATGTCAATGAAGTTCTTACTGTAGCTTAAGTGCGATGTTCCTTTGACTTGCGGTGTTCAAGTCATCTTGGTCATGAAGACTTATACTTTGACATCTTAAGCAAGCATCTCCAAGGAGGTGTGGACCCAGGATGATTGGGTATAAGCCGAAATGCCCGAAGATGTTTGAACAGCCTACAAAGGATTCACCACTCCTTGCGAGGAGATGTATACCCAAGGCCTATCGTCGGATTGTTACTCGAAGCCTCTGGCCAGAGCACATGTTCCGAGTATGAATCTCTCAGAAACATGAGAGTAATTAGAATCCGTTGGACGAGAAAGACATTACTTGGGCTAGGTGTGACGTAGTCAGCCTAGTGGGGACTGACACACATAGACCGTGTCCTGAACCAAGTGGGTATAAGATGGTGAAGGGAATGAGGCACGATTCATTAGCTGCTGAAGGGTTTCAGAATATTTCTGAGGTCAACCGTTGATCTTTCGATTAATTGGGGATCATGATGTACTACTAGGTGCCACTCATGATCGTTCTATAATTGGTTAATTATAGACGGCCAACATAAATCGAAAGCCTATTTAGTCACACGCACTACGAGTAATCCGAGGGATTTAAAACGAGTTGAAAATTGGATTTTCCGATCAAGAGAGATAAGTCGAATCTGAATTTTTCAGAGACGCATCGGAAGCATAAAATGGCTAAGTCTTTTGAAGACTTATTGAACGAATTAAATGAGTTTAATTCGTGAGATCGTGGCTTGGGTTTGGCCGGCCAAAGAGGGTCCCCACCCTCTTTGTTTGGCCGGCCACAATAAGAGGAAGAACCAAATTGTTTGGTTCAAATTATAAAATAAACCGCGTGGTTTGTTTATAAAATTATGGATAAAGAAATTTGTATAAAGAAATTTATATAAAGAAATTTATATAAAGAGATTTATTTTCATGGAAATTAAAATAAACCTTGGATTGGTTTATTTTATTTTATAAAATCAATAATGGATTGATTTACCATGATAAAGAAATTTATATAAAGAAATTTCTTTCCATAATAAAAGGGGAGACATGGTTGTTTTTATTATAAATTAAGTTATAATAAAAACTTA
>JAGFNQ010001638.1:0-79661 GCA_024364735.1 Boesenbergia rotunda
CGTTCCATTTTGGACACCAATAAATTGAATGGGCCGAATTTCATGGACTGGCTTCGAAACCTGAGGATAGTCCTCAAGGCAGAGAAGCTTGCCTATGTCCTTGAAGAAGCACTTCCCAAAAGTCCTCCAGAAAATGCAACTCCGGACCAATTGTTGGCCCATCAGAAACATGTGACCGATTCTGAACTTGCGAGTTGCATCATGCTAGCCTCTATGGTACCTGAGCTGCAAAAGCAGCATGAGCATATGGATGCTAATACCATCATCTTCCATCTTCATGAGTTGTTTGAAGAGCAGGCGAGATCCGAAAGGTTCGAAGTCTCCAGACTCCTCTTCACCACTAAGATGCAGGAAGGCACTTCTGCCTCGCAGTTTGCGTTAAAGATGTTGGGGTACATTGAGCGACTGAGCACACTCGGTTTTGCAATGGATCATGAACTAAGTATTGACTTAATTCTGAGTTGTTTGCCCAAAAGTTATTCACAATTTGTGATGAACTATCGGATGAACAAACTGGAGACCACCATTCCTGAGTTGATCAACCTGCTGAAGACTGTGGAGCCTTCTGTAAATCCGGATCAAAAGGCGGTACTGTTAGTTGGTTCCTCGAAGAAAGGTTCTAAGAGGAAGGCCAAAGAACAGAATAAAGGGAAGAAGAAAAAGGCCAAAAAGACTGAAAAGAAACCAAAAGGCACTTGCCATCACTGTGGCAAGGAAGGTCACTGGCGAAGAAACTGCAAGATTTATCTTGAGTCCATGAAGAAGAAGGCATCCGATGCCCCATCCTCTTCAGGTATCTTCGTTATTGAATGTCACTCTATTTCCTCAAATACCTGGGTACTTGATACTGGGTGTGGCTCACATATATGTAATGACATACAGGGGCTAAGGAATAGAAGAAGACTCGTCAAGGGAGAAGCGAATTTGAGAGTTGGAAATGGAGCAAAGATTGCTGCTGTTGCCATCAGAACTTATTTGCTAAAGCTCCCGACTGGACGTATCTTAGAATTGGATAATTGTTATTTTGTTCCTTCATTAATAAATAACATTGTATCTATTTCATGTTTGAATGAAAAAGGTTATCATTTGACTTTTAGTAACAATTGTTGTTACATAACTTTAAATGGCGTTCTTTATGGGAATGGAACTTTGTGCAATGGCATCTACATGTTAGATTTATCCAGTGACGTTTTTAATATCGAAGTTAGCAATAAACGTGCTCGAATAGATAATCGAATAGACTCCTACACGTGGCACTGTCGTCTTGGCCATATAAGTAAGAAACGCATGACCGAATTACACCGATGTGGAATTCTGGAATCATTTGAACCCGGTTCATTTGATACATGCGAATCATGCTTAAAAGCAAATGACCAAATTACCTTTTCCGGAAAAGGTAATCCAGTGGGAGAATTGCTTGGTCTGATACATACCGATGTATGTGGACCAATGTCAACTCTTGCACAAGGAGGCTATAGCTACTTCATCACCTTTATCGATGATCACTCACGATTCGGGTATGTGTTCTTGATGAAACACAAATCTGAAGCTTTTGAGAAATTCAAAGAGTTCAGAAATGAAGTAGAGAAACAACTTGGCAAAAGTATTAAAATACTTCGATCCGATCGAGGTGGTGAATACTTGAGTCAAGAGTTTCAAGATTATCTTAGGGACAATGGGATATATCCCAATGGACTCCGCCGTATACACCACAGCATAATGGTGTATCTGAGAGGCGAAACCGAACCTTGATGGACATGGTTAGGTCTATGATGAATCATGCAACTCTTCCAAAATCCTTTTGGGGTTATGCACTTAAGACAGTTGTTTACTTGTTAAACAGAGTCCCGACCAAGGTAGTCTCTACTACTCCATATGAATTGGAATAGTAAGAAACCTCACTTAACTCACCTTAAGATATGGGGTTGTCCTGCTTATGTGAAGCGGACTGTATCAGACAAATTGGATGCTAAGTCTGATAAATGTCTATTTATTGGATACCCTAAGGAAACGAAGGGTTACCAATTCTATCATCCCTTGGAACAAAAGGTGTTTGATTCAAGGCATGCTGTATTTCTAGAAAAAGAATTTCTTTTACAAGAAAACAGTGGGAGTGGCATTGAACTTGATGAAGTTCAAGAAACTCCAATAGACATTACAGAGACACCTAGTCTAGACCCACAACCGAGAACTCATGATGATGAGCTATCAGTTGAACCTAAAACTACACCACCTCTTCGTAGGTCTGATAGGACACGCAACATTCCAGAGAGATACGGATTTCTCGTAAGTGAATCGAACGACGTGTTACTCATATGTGATGACGAACCTATCAATTATGAAGATGTTCTGAAAAGTTCAGAAAGAGACAAGTGGCTTGAAGCCATGAAGTCGAAAATGGATTCCATGTACGAAAATCAAGTATGGGACTTGGTCAACCCACCTGAAGGGATTAAACCCATAGGGTGCAAGTGGGTTTTCAAGAAGAAAACCGACATGGAAGGTAATCTTGTTACCTTTAAGGCTAGATTAGTGGCAAAAGGATATCGTCAGAAGCAAGGAATTGACTATGACGAAACCTACTCGCCAGTAGCTATGCTTAAATCCATTCGGATGCTCCTAGCCATAGCAGCTCATTATGATTATGAGATATGGCAAATGGATGTGAAAACAGCTTTCCTTAATGGAAACTTGCTTGAGGATGTATACATGATACAACCTGAAGGTTTCACATCGGTTGATAAAACCAAAGTATGCAAGCTTCGACGATCCATATATGGATTGAAGCAAGCATCAAGGAGCTGGAATATCCGTTTTGATGAGACAATCAAAGAGTTTGATTTCTCACAAAATCCTGACGAACCTTGTGTGTACAAGAAGGTTAGTGGGAGTGCAGTCGTATTCCTAGTATTATATGTCGATGACATCTTACTTATAGGAAACGATATATCAGTTTTACAAACAGTTAAAATTTGGTTGTCCAAAACTTTCTCCATGAAAGACCTGGGAGAAGCAACCTATATCCTTGGGATTAGAATCTATAGAGATAGATCAAAACGGTTGCTTGGTCTTTCGCAGTCTACGTATATAGACCGAGTGCTAAAAGGGTTTAACATGTCGGAATCCAAGAAAGGTTACCTTCTCATCAGGCATGGGATCAACCTTTCAAAGTCTATGTGTCCGCGCACAGAAGACGAGAGGATTTGCATGAACAAGATTCCCTATGCATCCGCAATAGGATCTATCATGTATGCTATGTTATGTACTAGGCCCGATGTATCATATGCTTTGAGCGTCACAAGCAGATACCAGTCGGATCCAAGAATGGATCATTGAGAGGCTGTCAAGACAATCCTTAAGTACTTAAGAAGAACTAAGGATGTGTTCCTAATATATGGAGAAGGAGATTTGGTAATACGTGGGTATACAGATGCCAGTTTCCAGACAGATAAGGATGACTCCAAATCACAGTCTGGATACGTATTTACTTTGAATGGAGGCGCAGTAAGTTGGAAAAGTTCCAAACAAGACACCATAGCGGATTATACCACGGAAGCAGTTTGGATCAAGAAGTTTGTCTCGAAACTTGATGAGGTTCCAACCATTGATGAAGCAGTGCCGGTTTACTGCGACAACAATGGAGCTATTGCACAAGCAAAGGAACCAAGGTCTCATCAGCAATCCAAACACGTGCTTCGACGCTATCATCTGATCAGAGAGATTATAAGTAGGAATGACATACAAATTGAGAGAGTTCCCACTGAAAGGAACATAGCGGATCCTTTAACTAAGGCCTTGCCTCAAAACAAGTTTGAGGGTCATGCTAGAGCCTGTGGTATTGGATACCGTAGCGATTGGCATTAGGCCAAGTGGGAGTTTGTTAGTGATATGAGAGAAGTGTCCTAAGGCAATCGCCTTATGGTGTAAACATTTATATTAATAAATGATAATTCACTATTTGAGTATATATATTTTGTGTATTTGATTGGGATCTTAAACTCATCTACTGAATGTCCGCAATACAACTCACAGCATAAGAGAATTTGTGATGGGATCACAACTAGTGATTATCTCTAATGTGCAATTGTGAAGTATTGAAATTATCCCTAGTCGATGAATTGATAAAAACGGACACTATCAATTCTGTTGAGACTAGCATGGGTTATTCTCTAATCAGCTGATTTTCACTGGCTAGTGACATTGGGATGTCCGGAGATAAACATGGATGCTAGTTAAGGGAACTAGTTCATTGGAGTGACTAGCTGTAAAACTTCATATGGTAATCTATATAGATTTGTCAATGAAGTTCTTACTGCAGCTTAAGTGCGATGTTCCTTTGACTTGCGGTGTTCAAGTCATCTTGGTCATGGAGACTTATACTTTGACATCTTAAGCAAGCATCTCTTAGGAGGTGTGGACCCAGGATGATCGGGTATAAGCCGAAGTGCCCGAAGATGTTTGAACAGCCTACAAAGGATTCACCACTCCTTGCGAGGAGATGTATACCCAGGCCTATCATCGGATTGTTACTCAAAGCCTCTGGCCAGAGCATATCATGTTAAGAGTGCGAGTCTCTTAAATACATGAGAGTAATTAGAAATCCAAAGGACGAGGAAGACACTACTTGGGCTAGGTGTGACGTAGTCAGCCTAGTGGGGACTGACACCATTGACCGTGTCCTGAACCAAGTGGGTATAAGGTGGTGAAGGGAATGAGGCACGATTCATTAGAGCTGCTGAAGGGTTTCAGAATAATTTCTTCTGAGGTCAAACCGTTGATCTTTCGATTAATTGGGGATCATGATGTACTACTATGTGCCACTCATGATCGTTCTATAATTAGTTAATTATAGACGGCCAACATAAATCGAAAGCCTATTTAGTCACACGCACTACGAGTAATCCGAGGGATTTAAAACGAGTTGAAAATTAGATTTTCCGATCAAGAGAAATAAGTCGAATCTGAGTTAGTCAGAGGCGCAATGGAAGCTAAAAATGGCTAAGTCTTTTGAAGGCTTTTTGGGCGAATTAAATGAGTTTAATTCGCGGCGGTTTGGGTTGGTTTTGCCGGCCAAAGAGGGTGCCAAAACCCCCTTTGGTGGCCGGCCACAATAAGAGGAGAAAACCAATTAATTTTGGTTTAATTAATAAAATAAATCTAGTGCAATTTATTTTATAAATTATGGATAAATAAATTTGTATAAAGAAATTTATATAAATAAAATTTATATAAATTTATTCTTTTATGGAAGATTAAAATAATCCATGAATTGGTTTATTTTAATTTTATAAAATCAATTATGAATTGATTTTTTCATAATAAGAAAGTTTATAAATTTCTTATAAAAATTTATTCCATAATTTAAAGAGAAGAAGAATTAGTTTTATTATAAATTAGTTTATAATAAAGACTCGGTTTAAATGGAATAATAAGAAAATTTATAAGATAAATTTCTTATAACTAATTCCGTTAATTCCGTTTAGAGGGAGACTTAGCAAAGGAGTTGCTACTATATAAAGGAACCAAAGGCTAGCCCTTATTCCTAATCAAGAGATTAATTATTCTCTCCCTCTCTCTCTTAATCTCTCTTCTCCTCTCCCTCTCCCTCTCTTGCCTAGGGCCGGCGCACCAAACAACTTCCCCCTTGAAGTTGCCGTGAGGTTTCAAGAAGAAGGAGAACCCGAACAAGAAGAAGAAGAAGCGGATAGCGACTCCTCTCTTCTCGGAATTCGATTCCGTTACTTCATTGGTTAGTTTCCTATATTTTCTCTTGTTCATCTAGTTGTGCCTTCCGAGGATCTAGTAGTTCTCGTCGACACAAAACTCGTGACTTTGTGAAGTTATCCCGAAGAGAACTCGGCGTGGACGCGAATAGAGGCGGAGCTTCCAAGGGACGCTACGGTTGGATCTCGTCCCTTTTCTTCGAGTTACGCGAGGTATAAAAGTAAATTAGTTTACTTTTTCGCAAAATTTTATTGTATGATTATGTCAACACACCATAGGGTTGCATGCTAGATACGAAGTTAAAATAATTTAGGAAATTATTTTATGCAAACTCTTCCGCTGCACGTAAAAATTTTAAATTTTACGAACTCGTATCCTTGTCAACATGCACCCGGTCCCAACAGTGGTATCAGAGCCGCGGTTAGTGTTCGACATTATCATATAATTATTTTGCAGAACACTTTGTCATGATCTCAATTTCGGAAAAAATTTTCAATTATGGAAACTTTCAAATTATAATAGATTTTAGATTTAGAAATTTAAATGTTTGGAAATCCTCATGAAATTTCGCAAACATTTGAAATTTTCTAGTTTCTAAAATTTTATAATAATTGTGAAAATTTTCCATCCTTGGAAACTTTCCAAATTTCCGAGATTGAACCTAGAAAAATTGATGAAGCATTAAATGATCCCGATTGGATTATCGCGATGCAAGATGAACTAGGTCAATTTGAGAGGAGTCAAGTTTGGGACCTAGTCCCTAGACCTAAGAAGACCACCATTATTGGAACCAAATGGGTCTTCAAGAACAAATTGAACCACAAGGGAGAAATCATTAGAAACAAGGCACGCTTGGTAGCCAAGGGCTATAGTCAAGTTGAAGGTCTTGATTATGATGAGACTTATGCTCCTGTGGCACGATTAGAGTCCATCCGATTGATGCTTGCATTCGCAGCACATCGAGGCTTCAAATTATTTCAAATGGACGTCAAATCGGCCTTCCTAAATGGTTTGATTAGGGAAGAAGTCTATGTCGAACAACCTCCGGGGTTTGAGAGTATCGAATATCCAAACCACGTGTTCAAGCTCAAAAAGGCACTCTATGGCCTTAAACAAGCACCCCGGGCTTGGTATGAGCGGTTGTCGACATTCTTGATTGGAAAGGGTTTCATTAGAAGTCAAATAGACCCTACACTATTTCTACGAAGAGATGGTGACAATATATTTGTAGCCCAAGTATATGTTGATGACATAATTTGTGGCTCCAATAACAAGGGCTATTTACATGAATTCATTGGACACATGGAGAGTGAGTTCGAGATGAGTCTAGTGGGAGAGTTGACTTTCTTTCTTGGACTTGAAATCAAGCAAACTCGCGATGGTATCCATGTACACCAATCAAAGTATACACATGAAATGCTTCGAAAATTTAATATGAGTGATTCGAAAGAGGTAACCACTCCCATGGCTACAAACACAAGATTGGACAATGATGAGAGTGGTAAACCCGTTGATCTAACTCAATATCGAAGCATGATAGGTAGTTTGCTATACCTCACAGCTAGTCGACCAGATATACTATTTGCTGTAGGTATGTGCGCCAGGTATCAAGTCTGTGCCAAGGAATCTCACCTAATTGCTGTTAAGCGAATTTTGAGATATCTCAAGGGTACAATTGGTGTAGGTCTTTGGTATCCCCGTACCGAATCCTTTGATTTGATGGGCTATACGGATTCCGACTACCCTGGATGTAAGTTGGACCGGAAGAGCACTAGCGGGGGCTGCCAATTCTTAGGATCGTTCTTAGTAAGTTGGTCAAGTCGGAAGCAACATTGTGTTGCTCTTTCCACTACCGAGGCAGAGTATATCGCCATGGGAGAGAGTATATCACAATTGTTGTGGATGATCCACACCTTAGAGGGCTATGGATTGAGTTACAAGGGTGTGCAAGTGTTATGTGATAACATTAGCACAATTAACTTAACCAAGAATCCAGTCCATCATTCTAGGACAAAACATATTGAGGTAAGACACCACTTCATTAGAGATCATGTAGCTAGGGGGAACATCATACTCTCACATGTAGAGTCAAAGTCAAACCTAGCTGACATTTTCACTAAACCACTTCCCGAGAGTGAATTTAGTTTCCTAAGACGGGAATTGGGAATGTGTCGCGCTTCATGATCCTCAAATTGTATTCAAAACCCTTCATGATTATTTCAAATTGTTAAGGAACAATTGGGTAACTTTGGGAACATCTCACACAAACTATAAGGTTTACCAAAATGTTTTTGTTTGCTAGATATGGGGTGAGATGTTAGGTTCAACTCGATTTCTCAAAATGTCAATACATCACTTGAGGAATTAAGTTGACGAGATAATAATCACGGTGGTGACCAAGTATGGGGAAAACCATTGCATAACATATGTGTATATGACTCCATGATCATACTTGGACATTCCAATCAAGGCAACTTGATTGGAAACTTGAAGTTGGAGTAAAAACTTGTTTGAATTTGCTTGATTGATTGATGGTTGAGTTTGACTCCATTAGGATGGGTCAAAGTGTTTGTTGAACCTTTAAGGACTTTGATTCTTGTTCAGGGATCAATTTTAGTCAGAAAATAATGTCTAAGTTCGACAAAGTTCATCAGATTTCTTTTGAGAATTATAGAAGTTTGAAACTGAACATTTCAGTTCGTATCAGGAACCCTGATCGGTCACCGGACCGATCAGGCATAGGGTTGATCGGTCCCTGGACCGATCTGGCCCCTTCCTGTTGTGTTCGGTCCACAGACCGATCTGCGAGGCAAGCCGTGATCTCCCGAAATCTGATTAAGTGTTCTGAGCTAGCCTGGATCGGTCTCCCGACCAATCTGACACCCTGTGGGGATCGGTCCACAGACCGATCAGGGAGCTCAGAGTTTTCTCTCCGGACCCTACTGATCGTATCCTGATCGGTCACCCGACCGATCCGGATCGCTACTGATCGGTCATCCGACCGATCAGGACCAGTCCAATCCGATCAGGCTATAGCCTGATCGGTCTGGGGGCGATCTGATCAAACGGTGATCCGATCAACCACATTAAATTTTGGTTGGTGGACCGATCCACCAACCAATTAACTTCGCAAAATCTTCTTCAGCGCCGAACCCTAGCGCCGAAACACTCTGCGCAACCTTGTGCGAGCGAGCGAGAGAGTCTTTGCGTCTCCCTTCTTCACGCGCGTGCGAGCTTTTCTGCGAAGGCTTCTACAGGCGTTTTCTCCGAACTCCAAGTTCTTGCGCAAGTTCCTTCTCAGTCTTGCAATCCCTTCAAACAAACTTCAATGGCGCCTAAGTAAGATTTGATTTCAGGTTTCCTTTCCCAACAGCTCTTAGAATATATGTTTGTGAAGCTAACCATGCTTTTGTTTTTGTTCTTGCTGTGATGTCTTGATTTTTTCCTTTGCCGTGACCCTCTTTCTCATCTTATGACCAAAATTTTATATCTTATGATTGGGTCTTATCCATGATCAATTCAAACCTCATTAGAAAGTCGTCTAAGGGAAAGGAGGTAGCGGAGGGTAGTTCAAGGAAGAAAACTCCCTCGTCGTCTGTACCTTTCAGAAGGCCCCAGCCTTCTTCTAGCTCTCGATTCCCCAATGCGGCCTGTGAACATGCCTTTCAAGCAAGAACCTTTAAACTATTACCTTGCAGATCCATTGATGCTCCCTTCCTGACGGAGTTCTGTCCCTCTGTCATAGAAATTGTCACTTACTACAAACTGGGTTTTCTTCTCTCCCTGGAACGGACCATAAACTATGACCTTGTATCTGAATTCTACAACAACCTCCAACAAGGTCCTAAAGGGGGAATCGAGTTCACTACTCGTGTCGGGAAGATGAACCTCGATTTCTCATACGAGATTTTGGCTGAGTACTTGGGTGGTCGACGATCACCGAATCTTTATTCGCTCTATCCTGACCTTCCTGATCCCTTACTAGCACCCTTTGCAGACGTTACCCCTGATTCCATCCATCAGTATTTCTTTGGCTATCCGCGTCCAGACGGTCTTGATGAGCTTGGCTCTGACTTTCCTACCTTTGCTGCACTGCGTCTGTCTCCCAATAGCTATATACTATTCAAGATCATCACAAACTGTATCCTTCCAATCACCTCCAAACCCTTGGCTGAGATCCGACCTTATCACTGTTTGATGCTCTACGACATGCACAGCCGTTCAGATTTCGATATTATGGAGAGCATCTTCCAGTCCATCTTGTCTTATCGAGAGGAGTCCACCGCCACACTGTCTACATGCCCTTTGGTCACGTCATCACCGACTGGCTCATGTCTGTAGGTGTTGATGTTTCCAAGGGTCGGACGGTGCCCATGGTACGACAGGATTGCAGACTTGGCCGACGTGCTTTCGCCAAGTCTGGCATCATTGTTCGGGGGCCCGATCGGATGTTGATCTGGAAAGATGGTAGGGTTCTTGGGGAGTTACCACGGGGAGGTCCACAGGGTCAGGCACCGGCCGCCGCTGCTGATGATGATGACTATGACGAGTCGGAGCCTGATTTGCGCTGGCAGATCTCAGAGCTGGATCAGACGGTACAGGAGTTTATTCAGCTGGGGGCGGCAGATCGTGAGGAGTTTCGTTCGGGTTTTCGCTCCCTAGATTCCCGACTGACCAGGATCGAGACCGACGTCTCAGGGACTCGCACACTTCAGCAGACTTGGTATGATGAGTGGCGCAGCCACACTTTTCCTGGAGGTGCAGCTTCTTCGAGTACTGTACCAGGGTCTCTAGCTCCTATTGATGCCACGATGGACGACCTTATGCGTGATGACGACCCTCCTACTGACACTTGAGCTCGGATATTTGCCGTCTTCTCATGATCTGTGTATTTGACTATGATACCTTTGGGCTGTATGCCCTCTGACGTTGTTGTTGTGACCTCGAGTCACACATATTTTGCTACTTGTTCGGATATTTTCATGATTTGATTTATCTACTTTTACCTGCCATGACTATGTTTTTATCACATGCTTATCTGATATTAGTATCTCTATTGTTGATGCCTTGTTGATTATATGATTATGATCTGCATGATTGATCGATTGCCATGTTCATGCTTACACTGCCATGTTTACTTGATACTTATAACTATTATGGCATGTTCTGTGATCTGATATTTCATACTCATATGATGCATGTGAATGCTATGTATTGCTATAATGTTTCGCATGCGGTCGTATGAGTAACCCACAAACTATCGCATTTTTGATGAGTTGGGATACCCCTAGGGTTGAGGGGGAGTTTGTTTAAACTTAACAGCCCCTCTAGCTCCTTTTCGATGTTCGACAAAGGGGGAGAGTGTGGATTGGTTAAGTTTAGCATGATTATGTTGTAGGGGGAGGATCTGGATTCCCCTATGATTCTAAAGTTGGAATATTGATTGAGAATCCCTAAACTTAAAATCGGGTTGTCAAACAACAAAAAGGGGGAGATTGTTGATGCAGTCTGGCCCTGATTGTTGTTTTGGTGTTGACAACGATTTTAGTTTGGTGTGATGATTATGATGATTGTGATTAAGTCCTGATCGAGGATTAGGCATGATATGGAAAATCCTAACCTGGGAGGTTAGGTGTGATGATTATGATGATTATGATCAAGTCCTGATCGAGGATCAGGCATGTGATGGAAAATCCTAACCTGGAGGGTTAGGTGTTGAAAGTCCTAGTCTGGGAGGCTAGGTGTTGGAAAAGTCCTAATTCGGAAGGGTTGGGTGAAAAGTCCTAGCTTGGAGGGCTAGGTGAAAAGTCCTAACTTGGAGGGTTAGGTGCAAATTCCCATCCTGGAGAATTAGGTGAAAAAGTCCTGGCTTGGAGGGTCAGGTGCCTAGCTTGGAGGGCTAGGTTGGATGATGTTCTAACTCGGAAGGGTTGGGTGAAAAGTCCTAGCTTGGAGGGCTAGGTGAAAAGTCCTAGCTTGGAGGGCTAGGTGAAAAGTCCTAACTTGGAGGGTTAGGTGCAAATTCCCAACTTGGAGAGTTAGATGGAAAATCCTTGGCTTGGAGGGCTAAGGTGGATGAATTCCTAGCTTGGAGGGCTAGGGTTGAGTCTCTGGATCGGTTTGGTGACCGATCAGGGACGTTGGCACGCTGCTCCTGAGTGGATCGGTCTGGTGACCGATCCAGCTATGTCTGATCGGATTGGTGACCGATCAGGGAGCGCACAGTGAGATTGGGAATCTACTGTGTGGCTCCTGATCGGATCGGTGACCGATCAGGGAGCAGGCTGCTTCCTTGCTGTCTTGCTCCCTGATCGGTCTGATCGGTCTGGTGATCGATCAGGGAGCAAACGGTGAGTGAGTTCCCTTGCTAATCAGAGTCTTGGATCGGTCCGGTGACCGATTAGGGATCTTGGATTTGATTAAAAAGTAACTGTTCATCTTGCCTGATCGATCTGGGTGACCGATCAGGATCCATTCTGATCGGTCTGCTGACCGATCAGGCATCACCCTGATCAGTCTGGTGACCGATTAGGCGCGTATAGCTGCGAGAGCTGGGAATCCCAGCGAAGCAGTGGATCGATCTGGTGACCGATCCACACACCCTGAATCGGTCCGGTGACCGATCACTTTAATTCAAATTTCGCTGACAGACGTGGTCAGAGCGTCTGATCGTATCTGATTTGCTGATGTATGATTCTGATATTTGATATGCTGTTTGCTCTAATGCTCTGATTGAGTTTCAGGTGACAGGGGAGGATTCAAACACTCAAGGAGAGGTCAACGGTGGCTTTCCTTGGAGCAGGTTTGTCCGTTTTCCCATCTCAGGTTGCAACGGCCGGGCTGAAGACTGGAGCGGAGACTGGAGCGTTACTGAGGGAGCTCAGTGAGTCCAGAGGTAGCTCAGTGGAGGCTGGCGTTGGCAGACGAGTAGCTGGGAGCTACAGAGATGTCGTCACCTGGTGCGGTGTGGAGGAACAAAAGAAGCGGCAGTTGGCTTCGTGGAAGCAAGTCTTGCGAACTGTGTTCTTGCCGTGCTCTGAGTTCTCCACAACCTGCTTGCTGCGCTCTTGAGTTTTTCCATCATTCTGAGCAAGCGATTGAGAAGCAATCATCTTTTACTTGAGCCTTGAAGGAGGGAACAAGAAGCTTGGAGTCCGACAGTGGGAAGACACGGGGAAGGGTTCTCGCGTGAGATCGCCACTGGGTGGAGCTCAAGGAAGCTTGCTGTGTTCTTGTCCTTGCCGAGGGTTTTGAGTAAGATCTTTCTTGTAGTTTCATTGAGCCTAAACATTTATATTTGATTGAAACGCTGTGGAGAGGTTTCTCCACCGAGAAGGAGGTTGCTTTATATCCGGTCATCACCGGGGCTTGATCTGCCGACGATCAAGGGATCGCCCACCTTAAGGGCACGCCAAAGAGTAGGGGCAAGTTATCCCCGAACCTTGTAAACCCTCTTGTTAGCGTTTTTGATAGCTGCTGTTGTTAGTTCTTCATCTCTGTTTCTGTTTTCTACATTGTCTGCTATTGCTTTGTTTCTTCCGCTGTGCCGCTGATAGTTTAAGTGCAGAAACCTTGATTAGAATTCGAGTTGCAAGTGTTGGCTATATTCACCCCCCCTCTATAGCCATCTCGTTCCCAACAGTGCTGTACTTCTTTGGCTAAGCCATCACTCGACATTGTTGTCACTCTCTTTCGATGAGTGTTTTTCGTTTGGCACATGATGATGACTCCTGACTGAGAATATTCTTATTTGGTGCAGTGGAGATCATGTTGCAGGCAGCTTGAACTAGATGGCGCGTCTAATTGAGGCCGAGCTGGAGGCTAAGGGTGCGGCAATTATCGACCTCATGCGGGAGATCGAGATGCCTGTCCCCGTGGCGAGTGGTCCTGCGCTTGCCTCGACCACCCCAATTGCTTCAGCAAAGGTGGAGTCAGAAGAAGAGTCCCACTCTCTGTAACGACCCGGAAAATTCTCTTAATATTTTCTTAAAATATTAAGCATGTCTAGATAATTTTCCAAGGGACCTAGAAATATTAATGCGAACTTTGGCCTAGAAAATCCATGTTTTCTCATTTAAATTGGGAAAAAGGGCACTAATGGGCCTTATATGGGCTTTTTAGTACCATAATTATTGGTAGATTTTAGGTGAAAATTTATAGAAATATAAAGGAATTTTAATGAGAAATATTAACATAATTATAGGGAAATTTTTAGAGAATTTTCGGAATTTTGGGGAAAATAATAGAAAATAAAAAGGAAAAATAAAATAAAAATAAGGTGCATGGGCCAAGGATTGAACCTTGGACCTCTTGTTTAACCATGTATGCATTAACCAACTCATCTAGCAAGGGAATGTTATAAGGGAATGAAATGGAGATTGGTTAAGGCTTGGAAGAAGATGAAGGGTCATAGAGAGACTCTTCATTTACCTCCTTAATGGGCTATAAAGAGGGGGTTTTGGGAGTTACCTCTTCTTCCCATTACTTTGCAATTTCTTCCTTCTCCTCCCCTCATCCTAGCCGAATACCCAAGGAAGGGTTCTCCCTTGGAAAAGCTCCACAAGAGGTCTCAACCCCAAGATCTAAGGGGTCTTCCAAGGATACAAGGACAAGGGGGTTCAAGGGTCCAAAGATCTTACCATTTCCTTCTCTTTCAAGGTTCGAAAAATCAAGAAACCCAAGGTAAGACTCCCTCACCTGTGGTATAATAGTTCCTTATGATTTTCATGATTTTTAGCATGATATATTGGTTAGTTTTTGGATTTGATGTTGAAAGAAAAGAAAACCAAGAACCTTAGGCTTGTGGGTTTCGGCCACCATGATTTTAAGGTCTATAATTATGCTAAAAATCTTGATAATGTTGTTTAATGTTCCCTTATGATGTTTAGAGGTTAAGTATAATTTTTGGGAATTTTTGGAGTACTCTAGGACACCCTAGGGTTTCGGCCAACATGAAAGAAACAAAGTCAACACCCTAGAGACCCTATGGGTTTCGGTCACCATGTTTTAGGGTTCAAAAATGATGCTAAAAATCTTGATAATGTTGTTTAATGTTCCCTTATGATATTTAGAGGTTAAGTATAATTTTTGGAAATTTTTGGAGTACCCTAGGACACCCTAGGGTTTCGGCTAACATGAAAGAAACAAAGTCAACACCCTAGAGACCCTATGGGTTTCGGTCACCATGTTTTAGGGTTCAAAAATGATGCTAAAAATCTTGATAATATTGTTTAATGTTCTCTTATGATGTTTAGGGATTAAATATAAATTTTGGGAATTTTTGGGGTACCCTAGGATACCCTAGGGTTTCGGCCAACAACAAGACCCCATGGGTGGAGTTGGGTCTAAGACCCCAAGCATGTGTTTGATGTATTAACATGATATAAGAGAGATGGAGGGTGATTATGTGAATGTTTCACATGGCTTTGAGATCCCATAGGTTTCGTCCAAGTACCCTAATGGGGTGGAAAGATAGGATTTATTTCAAGAAAGGGCTCCAATGGCCCTATGGTAAGGTATGGTTGGTGTTTAAGCAATTAATTTGGGGTTTTAATGGAATTTTTCCATACCCCATGGCCTTGAAGTTTCGGCCAAAGAGTAAGAGTAGGGCTAAAGGATTAGGGTTGGCCTTAAGTATGGGATCAAAGGGTTCCTATGGCCTAGTATACGTGTATGAGATGTTGTTTGGGAAGGTATGTGAAGGTTCATGGACCTAGGGTTCCCTTGGGGTTTTCGGCCAAGGATCTAACCTAGGGCTAGGGTTAAGTTCAACCTACCAAGATGCTTGGGTAGAGGTTATTAAGAGGTATGTGCAAGTAATATGGAAGAATTTTTATGTTAACCAAACTACCATTAGGTTATATGTCATGAATTATATGATTAAGTCATAAATGTTTAAGACATGTGCCATGATGTATGAATGATAGGTATGTATGCCATGTTTATGAATAATATGTATGTATGCCATGTCTTATGAATGATATGTATGTATGCCATGTTTATGAATAATGTGTACATATGCCATGTCTAAGAATGAAAATGATGAATGAAGTTTAAGTATGATGAATGAATGAATATGATATGAAAGATGATGCCTTTAAGGCATAACGATGATGTGAAGTATGATGAATGAATGAATATGCTATGAATGATGATGAATGAAAAAGCATGTGAAAGCATTTTATTTTATTTTATGGGCTTGTACCGGACCTAAGTAAGGTCCACGGTTCTGGACTACCGATGAAGCTGTCCACGGTTCGGGACTACCGATGAAGCTGTCCTTACGGTTCGGGACTACCGATGAAGCTGTCCTTACCCTAGTAGGTCGAGATTAGCTACCTCATATTTACTTAGGGATGCGCGCATATGATGAATGAATGTGGTACAAGCCAGGGCCCAATGAATGTTATGATTATGTTAAAATATTTAAAAGCATGTTTTTCAAGATTAAGCATCCTTATATATATATGCAATTGCCACATGCATCCATCCATGTTATGCATTATATTTATGATAAGAATATTATGCAAAGCAAGTTTATGAAGTTATGTTTATGCCATGATTTATTTATGTTATTGCCATGATGTAATTATGTTTATGCCATGATTTATTTATGTTTATGCCATGATATAATTATGTTTATGCCATGATTTATTTATGTTTATGCCATGATATAATTATGTTTATGCCATGATTTATTTATGTTATGCCATGATTTTATTTATGTTTATGCTAAGTTAGAATGCCATGATATTTTGCTAGTTTAGGATACCATGATTTAATTATGTTTATGCTAAGTTAGAATGCCATGATTTTATTTAGGTTCATGCTAGTTAGGATGCCATGATTTAATTATGTTTATGCTAAGATAGGATGTCATGATTTTATTTATGCCATGCTAATTTTTGAAGCCATGATTTAATTAGGTTTGTGCTAAATTAGGACGCCATGATTTAATTTAGGTTCATGCTAAGAATGTTTGTGAGGTTATATTTATTATGTTATGTCTATGCCAAGTATTATGCCATGCTATGAATGTTTACGATGTTATGTCTATGTCAAGTATTATGCCATGCTATGAATGTTTACGATGTTTATGTCTATGTCAAGTATTATGCCATGCTATGAATGTTTATGGTTATGTTTATGTCATGCTATGAATGTGATGAAGCAATGGCCATGACATGATGAATGTATGCTATGTGATGATAAGGCTTATGTTCTAAGTAAAGCACTAAGTATGCTAATGTTTCATATGCTCATGATAATTGATGAATGATTTTAGTGAGTAGGAAAGAGTCTTACTAAGCCTGTGTGCTTATAGTCTTATTTCCTTATACCGCAGATCACGCAAGGGGACAGTAAGGAAGCAGCAGGAGGGCCTTAAAGCATGTGTGTGATAGTGACTTGGCCAAGAGACCATATGTTTGCTCGTCTTATGATGGAACTTTACCTATACTATTAAGTACTTGAATGTGACTCTATGACATTATGCTAAAGTATGACATGATATGATGCTAAGTATAAAGTTAATATGCCAAGTTTCCATATTATGATGCTAGGAGTGGTAGTAAGTGCATGTAGGTGTAAGTTTAAAGGTTTCCGCTGCATTATGATGACTACATGCCCTAAGTATGATAACGTAACGCCGCTTTATGAAAGAAAAAAAAAAGCGGGCGTTACACTCTCCCCTTCGTATATCTCACAAAAGAAAGCAAACGGTCCCTAAGTCTTCCCACACCCACCCCAAGGAGTCCTCGGACGGTCCTCAGCCTATTTGCATAAACCTCCCATCCCCGCCATGAGAGATGGAGGAGATGCTGGGGATCTGTCTCCCTCGGCGGTCTTCTATCCAAGATCGCCTCCACTTCAGTCAGGTCGGTCACAATCAGACCTGGTTACTATCATCTTGCCCTAGGTCGACCTTTCGGGGCCCAGCAAATCAACTCCAACAGCCACGACAGAGGCCGACCCGAGCAGCCCTTCTATTCCCCTCGTGGTCCCCGAGCAGACTAGGGTCGGCCCCTCTTGTCTCCTAGAAGAGGAGGCTCTCATTCCCTAAGGCCTCGCAGGCCCACCTTGACCTTGTTGGGACTTGATCATACGGCTAGAGGGGGTGAATAGTCAATCACCCACTTGATTCGCGGTTCTCTTCCTACATTTGTTACACATAACGGAATATAAAAGAAAACTAAAACTAACAAGGAACACAAACCGCTAACACAGTCGATTTACGTGGTTCGGAGATGACGCTCCTACTTCACGGCTGCTCGTAAGGTGGACAATCCCAATACGATAGTGGATAACTCCTCGAAAGACCTCCAGCTAACTCATGTCACTCCATGTGGGTAGAGAAACCTACCACAACCTCAACAAAACCTCTGAGCATAAAGACTACTAATTGACCATTAACCAAAGTCAATTTCATCAACCCTAGTCCGCCAAACTGAGCTCCCTTAAATAGAGCTGTGGCTGAACTAGTCGTTACTAATCGACTGGTGCCAATACCAGTCGACTGCTCCACCGGAATTCGAACATTAGAATTCGAACATTACAACCCAATGATCGAATTCCAGCCAACACTAGTCGAGTGCTCAGAAGATCAGTCGATTGATCTTTCTATGACCACCACCAGTTGACTGATCCTAGTAACAGTCGATTGTTCAAACCCTAAACCTAGGGTTCTATCCTCGAGTACAATCACTCTACACTCGTCCTCACCCGACCAACCTAGACTTAGCCTTCTAGCCTCCTCCATTAGCCTTACGTCCCTCAGATGTCTCTCCATTGATCATGCCTTGTCTTCTGGAGCTTCCTTTGGCCTCGGTCTGTCACGCCCCTAGAGGCACATGCTTACTCGAAAATCAAGCAGTATCTCCCCTGTATGACAGACAAGTTGGGACAAATATACATATCTCTCAACATAAAAGATGACTCAGACATCATAAACATAAAGCAAAAGCACAATCACGCAGTTAATATCGAAATAGAAGATCTATGGATGGCTCAACCATCATTAATATGAAGAAAGTCTACATAACAAAGAAAACTTAAATGTATCTATAATAACTACAAAACCAGTCTGATACCTGATAAAGAAATAAAATGCGAAACTCACAAAGTAAAGAAAATAAAGCAACTAAAACCAAATACGGAAACAACTCAACACCGAGGGATTGACAACTGGATTCTCTCCTGGCTCCAAGAAAAGCAACATCCTACTATCTGAAACAAAAAGAAGAAGCAAAGGTGGTGAGTCCGGGCGAACTCAGCGGGTATATGAATAGACAATAGCATGACAAAATCAAACTGTAATAAGTAGAGAAAATAACATGGTACAGTCTCTAGGAAATAGAAGATCACCTAAACATGTATAAAACAATGCAACAACATTATATCAAAACCTCTAAGCATGTATAAAATAACGCGACAACATAACATATACATGCATGTCAACCAAATGCAACAATCATAGCTCATATAAATGTAACAAACACAAGAAAATGCATAAATGCAATAAATGCATATGATGCAATGACATGTGTCACCCCTGACGCCAGTCAAGCTGCTAATACATCACATCTGTGTGACCGAGTGGGTAGGGCTGTGACAACTGTACGCACTCCAACGAATACCACAGATATATATGGTTGAGTGGACAGGATGCTAGGGAGCCAACTACTCCAAAACCCCGATATATAGGAGGAGCTATCAACAGCTCTAATATCCCTCGAAAACAACGGTGAGGGTGTCACTGTTGCCTACAGATGCAACATGTGTGGCATAACAGGACAGTTGCTCGCACTCTTGGAACTACCACGACAACAAGTGGTTGAGTAAACAGAGCAACTAAATGACTAATGACGGTTTAATCAAATGAAAGCCCAACAGTCGTTAGTATGCAACGTGCAAGTATGGTGTATGCTACAAGATGCACGAACAACCGAAAAACAACGATGCAACAAAATCCAACAAGTATCAATGATGCAACGATACAATCAACCAATTATCGAAAACCAACGATTATGCATCTACACTACTAGGTAGGATATTTCTAATGTCAAATAAACCTAATTGTGTTTAATGAACCTCTATGTACTCGCGTACAAACAGTACTTTACAGAACAAAAATTCAACGGAAGACTGTACAGATACGAAATTTCGAGTAACTCGAAGATCAACGAAGAAAAGTATCAACGACGACAATAAACAATCAACCGCAAAGAACAAGGTCAAGCAGCCTATTTAAACATAAACAATCATGCTTTAAGATAAAAAGAACTACATGAGTACAAAGGAGAAGTACCCGTCTTTTATGTAGAATGTATACGAGAAGACCTTCCATGATCAACTGAACGAGTCCGAATCAAGGTCCTAAGCTTGCATCAGTTGAGTTTCCTTGATGGACTCCTGGAGACAACGGAGTAACACTTGAAACAAGACCCCTAATCTGCTGCGATCAACCTTTGAAACTCAAGGAAGAACCTCCTTCATCGAAGGTCAGGGGGATGCCACCGTCGGAGAGGGAGGGAGACTGTCGCTCGGCGTCGACAACCAAGGGAAGGAGAAGAATAGCGAGATGGAAGGGGTTCGGCGGTTTCAGCATCGCTCACTACACAGGGGAAGAAATAGAAACGACGATCAAGATTAAGAGAGGAAAGTTAGGGCTTAATAATGTTTTTGGCTTTTTACAAAAAGGCCCTCCTAGTTTGGTTAATTCTAACTAGGCCCCTAATTTTGGGTTTTTAGCATTTAAACCCTCTAAACTTTCAGTATTTAACATTCTCCCCCACTAACAAAAATTTGGCCCCCAAATTTCGCTAGCAAACCACAACAGATACTAGTCAACCACAACAGGTACTAATCAACGGCAACATGTATCAACACCTCAAATAAAATATAAATACTGAATAAAAACCAACCATACGCACCTCAAGTAAATAGATGAGGGTAGCGAGCTCTGATCGTATCCTTGAGCTCCCAAGTAGCTTCAGTTGGTGCCGGAAGCACCAATATCAAACCTAAGTTTTGATAATGGCAAAGGATTCATAAGTTAAGGTTACCTTGTGATCTAATGAAGCTTATTTAAGTGCGCAGGAAAAGTCCTAGGTAAACTAGGCATGAAGTCTTGATTCGAGGAATTGGGCAATAAGTCCTGGCCGAGGGCTGGGCATCGAAGACCTGACCAGGGATTGGGCAATAAGTCCTGGTCGCGGACTGGGCACGAAGACCTGATCCGGAAGATTGGGCAAAAGTCCAACCGGAGGAGCCGGTTGGCAAAAGGGTAAATTCTCCTGAGAGGAGTAGCGAGGGTGCGTTCTTCGTAGGAGGGAACATTAGGCATCGGTTCGACCAAGGGTTCCATTTTGGAAGCCCAAAGTCAGAACCAAGACAGCTCTGGCTGTTTTCTGGACTTAACTTATATATTGTTTGTGTTTTGTAACTAACCCTGGTTGTAAGAACACAGGTTGAAGTGTTCTACTTCTCAGGCACTTGAATGGAGTTAGGCGCCTGATCATACAGGCGCCTGTGTTGATACAGGCGTCCCAGATGAGGGTTTTCTAGCAGTCTCGAAGCAAAGCCTCCATGTCAGCTAAAGAGGCGCTTGTATTGATACAGGCGCCCCAGTCGACCCAAGTGCCCCAGTTGAACGAATAAGCGCTTGCCAAGTCTGCGGATGAGGATTCACGCAGAAAGGGCCATGTGTCAGGCGCCCCCTTCAACACAGGCTCCCAAGAAGACCTTATATAAAGGGGTTCACCCCCTTGCTTCCATACACAATTGATTCCAATGAAAAAGTTCAAGCGCTCTGCTCCAAACGCTCCATGCTCAAGTCTCAAGCGCCAACAACGACCCGCGGCTCCGATCTTCGAATCTTCTCCGGTCGTCGGTATTTTTTTAATTAATTGTTGCACTTAAATTTGTATTCGAACTTCAAACTTGTAACTATTTTGCGAAATATAGAATTGTCCAACGTAAATGGTTAAGGACCGTGGGCCATGGAGTAGGAGCCGATCTAGACTCCGAACCAAGTAAAAGAAAACCGTGTTAGCATTGTTGTGAATTTTCCGATGCATAATTGCTCTTATTTTTAATCCGAAAAGATTTTATCGATATTCACCCCCTCTATCGATTCTAAACGATCCCACAAGTGGTATCAGAGCGGGTGGCTCAAATATGGTGCAACCACCGATTAAGTGATTTTTCAGATTTTTTTTATTTTAAAATATTTTTTTTTCATTCGTAATTTTCTCGTTTATCGAGGTTGGTGCAACATTACTCGATTTCTTTATTATTATTTCTTTGCTACCGCACTACTAAGCCAAAACTTTGTCTTGGGATAGAGTTTCTTTTTGTAATTATTTTCAGATAAATTTCAATGGCCATGCAAGAAGTCTATAGCACTGCCAGACCACCACTCTTCTCAGGAGAAGATTTCTCCGATTGGAAGAGTAGGATGGAGGTCCACCTGAAAACTCAGGTGGACATGTGGATTATTATCCAATCCGGACTGGAGATACCCAAGAACGCACTAGGTGAGGTGCAAGGCTACACAGAGTGGGACGAACCACTCAAGAAGAAAATCGAAGCCGCTCAAGTCTCAAGCGCCAACGACGACCCGCGGCTCCGATCTTCGAATCTTCTCCGGTCGTCGGCATTTTTATTAATTAATTGCTGTACTTAAATTTTGTATTCGAACTTCAAACTTGTAACTGTTTTACGAAATATAGAATTGCCCAACGTAAACGGTCAAGGACCGTGAGCCTTGGAGTAGGAGCCGATCTAGACTCCGAACCAAGTAAAAGAAAACCGTGTTAGCATTGTTGTGAATTTTTCGTTGCGTAATTGCTCTTATTTTTAATCCGAAAAGATTTTATCGATATTCACCCCCCTATCGATTCTAAACGATCCCACAACTTTCTCATCAGAGTGGTGCTACCAACCAACTTTGACCAACCGAACTGTCTTGTTCCTCAACCGATGCTCCTTGCGGTCTAGAATCCGCATAGGCACCTCCTCATAGGTCGCGTCTGGCTGAAGTGTGACCGGCACCTCCGATAACACATGTGTAGGATCTGGTACATATTTCCTCAACATGGAAATATGAAACACATCGTGAACTCCTGCCAAAGACGGTGGTAGTGCCAGATGATAAGCTACTGCTCCAATCAGCTCGAAAATCTGAAACGGTCCAATGTAGCGTGGAGCTAGCTTACCTCGTAACCCAAACCACTTCACCGCTTTCGTGGGTGATACTCGTAAGAATATGTGATCGCTCACGGAAATCTCCAAAGGTCTGCGTCTCCGATCTGCATAACTCTTTTAACAATCCTGAGCCTCTGACAGCCTGCGTCTGATAATACGGACTAGTTCTGCGTCACGCTGAATACTCTGAGGGCCTAGCAGCTGAGATTCCCCAACCTCCTCCTAGAGGTGGGTGTCCTGCAAGTCCTACCATACAACGCCTCAAAAGGTGCCATCTGAATAGTCGAATGATAGCTATTATTGTTGATGCAGTCTGACCCTGATTGTTGTTTTGGTGTTGACATCGATTTTAGTTTAGGCTGATGATTATGATTAACTCCTGATCAGGGATTAGGCATGGTATGGAAAATCCTAGCTTGGAGGGCTAGGTGTTGGAAAATCCTAACCTGGAGGGTTAGGTGTGGAAAATCCTAGCTTGGAGGGCTAGGTGTGAAAAGTCCTAACTTGGAGGGTTGGGTGAAAAGTCCTAGCTTGGAGGGCTAGGTGAAAAGTCCTAACTTGGAGGGTTAGGTGAAAAGTCCCAACTTAGAGGGTTAGGTGAAAAGTCCTAGCTTGGAGGGCTAGGTTGGAAAAATCCTAACTTGGAGGGTTGGGTGAAAAGTCCTAGCTTGGAGGGCTAGGTGAAAAGTCCTAACTTGGAGGGTTAGGTGAAAAGTCCCAACTTGGAGGGTTAGGTGAAAATGTCCTAGCTTGGAGGGCTAGGTTGGATGAAATCCTAGCTTGGAGGGCTAGGTTTGAGTCCCTGGATTGGTCTGGTGACCGATCAGGGAAGTTGGCACGCTGCTCCTTCGTGGATCGGTCTGGTGACCGATCCAGCGATGACTGATCGGTCTGGAGACCGATCAGGGAGCACACAGTGAGGTTGGGAACCTACTGTGCGGCTCCTGATCGATCTGGTGACTGATCAGGGAGTGTGCAGTTCACCCACTGCTTGGCTCCTGATCGGTCTGGTGACCGATCAGGGAGCACATAGTGAGTTGAGTTCCCTCCATTGGTCAGCTCCTGATCGGTCCGGTGACCGATCAGGGAGCAGATAGTGTCCTCACTGCTTGGCTCCTGATTGGTCTGGTGACCAATCAGGGAGCACACAGTGAGTTGAGTTCTCCCACTGATCAGCTCCTGAACAGTCCGGTGACCAATCCAAGACCTAGGATCTGATGTCCACGATTAAAGTTTTCTCACCGGGGTGACCGATCAGGATGGAGCCTGATCGGTCAGGGAGCTACCTGATCGGTCTGGTGACTGATCAGGTCACAGCCTGATCGGTCTGGTGACCGATCAGGCCTGTGTCGCCGCGAAAGCTGGGAGTTCTAGCAAAGCGGTGGATCGGTCTGGTGACCGACCCACGAGCCCTGGATCGGTCCGGTGACCGATCACTTTAATTCAAAATGCACTGTCAGACGCTCTGATCGCGTCTGAACGTATCTGATTCTCTGTGCTTAATCTCTGATGCTTGATTTTTTGCTTGATATGCTGTGCTAATGCTCTGATTAAGCTGCAGGTGACAGGGAAGGATTCAAACACTCAAGGAGAGTCAATGGAGGCCTTTCCTTGGAGCAGGTTTGTCCATTTTCCATCTCAGGTTGCAACAGCTGGGGCTGCAGACTGGAGCTGCTGATTGGAGCTTGGCTGAGGGAAGCTCAGGGAGTCTAGGAAGAGCTCAATGGTAGCTGGCGTTGGCAGGTGAGCAGCTGGAGGCTGCAGTGAGGTGGTGACCTGGCAATAGTGGAGGGACTTAAGCGCTTGGTGGCGAACAAGTCTCCACACATCTCTGATCAGTAACGCGACAGCTTGTGTTCTTGCTACAATTGGTGTTCTGCTTGTGAGATCAGTTGTTCCATCATCTTAAGCAAGCAACTGCAATTCTTGAAACAACCATCTGTTACTTGAGCATTGGGAAGAAGAGTCAGAAGGCTTGGCGAGTCCATCAGCGAGAAGACACGAAGAAGGGGATTCTTGCGTGAGATTTGCGCTGAGTGGAGCTCGGGAGAAGTTTGTCTGAGTTCTTGCTGTCCTAAGTGCTAAGTAAGATCTTTCTTGTGTTTCATTGTGCTTAAAACTCTATCTTTGTTGAAACACTGTGGAGAGGTTACTCCACCGAGAAGGAGGTTGCTTACTATCCGGATTTTTCTAGGGCTTGATCTGCCGACGATCAATGGATCACCCACCTTACGGGCACGCCAAGGAGTAGGGGCAAGTTATCCCCGAACCTTGTAAATCCTCTTGTTAGCGTTCTTGTTCTTGTGATTAACTTAGGGTTTAGTTTACTGCATACTCTGTTTTATTGCTTCTGCTGTGCTACTAAACCTTTGAGTCGCAGAAATTTCAAAGGCGCTAAAACTTCAAGTGTCTGGCTACATTCACCCCCTCTCTAGCCATCCAAGTTCCAACAATTATTATAGGTAAACTCAACCAAATGCAGGTGATCCTCCCAGTTGCCTCCAAAATCCATAACACAGGATCTCAACAAATCCTCTAGCGTCTGAATGATACGCTCTGGCTGTCCATCCGTCTGCGGATGAAAGGCTGTACTGAATCGAAGCTCGGTACCCATAGCCTGCTGCAAACTCTGTCAAAATCGTGAAGTGAAATGCAGGTCTCTGTCTGATATGATGCTCAGAGGAACACCATGTAGTTTGATAATCTCACGATAGTACAACTCTGCCAGTTTATCTTGTGAATCTGTTCTCTGAATCCCCAAGAAATGAGCGGATTTGGTTAATCGATCAACGATCACCAAAATCGGGTCATGTCTTCTCCGAGACCTCGGTAATCGCACAACGAAATCCATTGTGATGTGCTCCCATTTCCACTCAGGAACAGGGATCTTCTGAAGTAATCCAGCGGGTCTTTGATGCTCAGCCTTCACCTGCTGGCACACCAGACATCTAGCAACAAAATCTGTGATGTCATTCTTCATACCGTTCCACCAATAGGAACGTCTCAAATCTTGGTACATACGGGTTCCACCAGGATGTATAGCAAACCGAGATTAATGAGCCTCCTGAAGCAACTCATCCATGACCGGATGTGAATTAGGTACGCATAATCTCCCTCGGAAATATAAAATACCCTCGTCATCTCGTGTAAAGTCAGTCTGCTGCTCTGAGGCTATCCGGCTGCCTAGGAACTGCAGATGCTGATCACTAGCCTAAGCTTATCTGATCCTCGTCCTGATCGAAGACTGAGCAAACATAGTCACAAACAACTCTTTCTCTATCTGACACTGCTCCTCTAGTCCCAACTCTGAGAAGCTTTGAACTAAGTCTGTGACCATAACCCGATGACAAGCCAGAACACTCTGGGATTTTCTGCTTAGTGCATCTGCAACTACATTAGCTTTCCCTGGATGGTAGCTAATAGTACAGTCATAATCCTTAAGAAATTCCATCCATCTCCTCTGACGAAGATTCAACTCCTTCTGAGTGAATAAATACTTGAGTCTCTTGTGATCCGTGAAAATCTCAAACATGACGCCGTATGGATGGTGTCTCCATATCTTCAGGGCAAAAATAATAGCTGCAAGCTCTAAGTCGTGAACTGGATAATTCTTCTCATGCTCCTTCAGCTGACGAGAAGCGTAAGAGACTACCCGTCTATGCTACATCAAAATTGCACCCAAACCCTGATGTGATGCGTCCGTGTAGAGTACGAAACCATCCTCGCTTGAAGGTAACACCAAAACAGGCACAAATACCAATCGCCGCTTGAGCTCCTGAAAACTGTTCTCACAAGCCTCTATCCAAACAAATTTCACGCCTTTTCTGGTCAGATGTGTCAACGGTGAAGCAATGCTGGAAAACCCCTCAACTAATCGTCGATAATAACCAGTCAATCTGAGAAAACTGTGCACTTCCTGAACTGACTTAGGCTGCTCCCAATTGGTGACAGCCTCGATCTTCTGGGGATTTACGGAGATACCTCTACTGGAAACAACGTGTCTGAGAAAGCCCACAGAAGACAACCAGAAAGCATATTTGCTGAACTTTGCATACAACTGCTCCCGCCGGAGAGTCTCCAGGACGATGCGAAGGTGGCGCGCATGTTCCTCATCGGAACGGGAGTAAAGCAGGATGTCGTCGATGAAAATAATAACGAACTGATCGAAATAATCCATAAAGACCTGATTCATCAAATCCATAAACACTACAGGAGCATTGGTAAGCCCAAATAACATTACCAAAAACTCGTAATGTCCGTACCAAATCAATCTTAGAATACACTGAGGTATCCTTTAACTGATAAATCAAATCTTTAATACGAGGTAGGAGATATTTGTTCTTAATGGTCACTACATTTAATTGTCTATAATCGATGCATAACCTCATAGAATTATCTTTCTTCTTGACGAACAGAACTGGCGAACCCCATGGAGATATGCTAAGATGAATAAATTCCCTGTCAAGCAACTCTTGAAGCTGGACCTTTAGCTCGTTTAACTCCTTAGGCGCCATACGATACGGTGCCTTTGATGCCAGCGCAACCCCCGGAATCAACTCGATCATAAACTCAACTTGCATTATGGGAGGCAAACCAAGAAGCTCCTCTGGAAATAAGTTTGGAAATTCTCGGACCATTGGAACATCCGAGAGCTGAGGGCTACTGCTGTTATCAGTGCTGATCAATGACAATAGAAAACCCTGACATCCGTGCGATATAAGCTTCTGGGCTTGAAGTGCAGAGATAATAGAAATCCAGTCATCTTTGGTGCTAATGAATTCCCACGAGGGTTGGTTCGGAGGTCGAAATGTGACTACCCTCGCTTGGTAATCAACAGTGGCATGATAAGCCGCCAATGAGTCCATGCCCAGAATAATATCAAACTCTACCATCTCGAGAACTGGTAGATCCATGGTGAGAGTATAATCTCTGAACTCCAATAGACATGCCTTGACTTCTTGCGTGATATCCAATACCTCACTGGATGGCAGAGTCACTGATAGACGTTGTGATCTAAAGGTAGGCAACCTACTAATCTTTCCCATAAACAATCGTGATATGAAAGAACTAGAACTACCAGTATCAACAAGCAATTCAGCAGAAAATGCATAAACTGAAATCATACCATGGAAGACCGATCTATCGGCCCGCTGTACCTCCTCTCCGGTGACTGCATAAACTCAGTCTGTCTCTGAAGATGGAGGTGGCAATGCTAAAATCTGCTGCGGCTGAGATGATGAAGGTCCGGTAATCTGCTGGGGTAGATATCCAGATGACCCAACCGACTACTGAGACTGATAACCGGAAGCTCCAGTCGACTGCTGATGCTGATAAACTGCAGGCTGGTATGCTGGGTATTGCTGTTGATAGTACGACCCCGTCCCAAAATACTGAGACGCCACTGGTGAGGGGTACTCATGCCCAGGCATATAATATATCTGAACTGGTGGAGGAACTACCTGCTGACGTCCTGTCTGTTGCTGTCAAGAGGACGTCTGAGTCTGACGGTCGCCTCGCTGTGGCCTCTACTGTCCTGACCGAACTCCATGACGAGTAACTTCTACCAACTTATGCTGAGTCTTCAAGGTACAATCTCGACTCTCATGACTCGAAAGTTTACAATAATAACAGATGGGGTGCTCTAGGGGACAATCTGGTCTGTTGTGGTCCCTAGATCCACACTGAAAACAATGAGCCCCACCAGTGGCAGACCTCCGGGTTTGCTGAGAACCTTTCGACGATCCTGCTGAAAACCATCCCGACATCTGGGTTCGAGACTGAGGCTCAGAAGTCTCTTGCATACTCTGACTCCTGCTACTGCGCTTCTGTTCAACAGTCTGCTATTTCTGTGTCGCTATTGAACCCTGAGTTGTCTGCTTTCCTTTCTTCTTATCACCATGCAACTGATGCTGGATCATCTCGATGTGTAGAGCCCGATCCAGAGCCTCTCGATAAGAAGTAGGAGCCCATCCAGACATATATGTAACTGGATATATCCAGCTAGGCCCATCATGAATTGTGTCGTCCGCTCCTCCTCTGTAGCAACCAACTAAGGACAAAACTCCGCCAGGAGATTGAATTCCACCTCATACTCCATAATTGAGTGATCTCCCTAATGAAGAGCAAGAAACACCTGCCGTCGAGCCGTACGAAACGTAGCAGGATAATATTTGCCCTCAAAAGCTTCACGAAAAGAAACTCAGGAAATTGGTCGTCCACCAATAATAGTCTACTACATATTCCACCAAGTGACGACATGATCTCGAAGTTGATATGTAGTCAACTTCACCTTCTCTATGTCTGTGAGGGTCATATAGCTAAAGGTGCCCTCCAATGTCTCCAACCAGGCACGAGCAGCATACGGATCTAGTTCTTTATGGAATAGTGTGAACTGACCCTTCACAAACGTTGTCAGTAAAGGAATCCGAGCTCCGTCCAGAAGCCAACCCGCTGGGCAGGAGATACCACTGATGGCACTCCAGGAACTGCCATTGGTGGCTTTGATGGACCTGCCTCTAATGGCACGACTGGAACTGCTATCGGATAAGGAGCACGTACTCTCAGTGGTGGAGGTCTCAGCTCACCCAAAGGAACCTGGTGAGCTGATCCCCTACCAGCCGGCTCCACTCTGGTGGGCCTCTCAACCTCCAGAACCGTGTCTCCCTTGGCCTCCTCTAGCCTCCCTCATGATCGTCGTCCATGACCACGAGCACAAGGTGGAGACAAACGAGGCATACCTGTTAACAACACCAACACACATTACTTAGATATAATTTTATCAAAATTTAAAACCAACTTACTTCTTGTTGCCAGAAGAGATCACGTCGCTGCCAAGTCCCAAAATACAACCATACCGAACCATGTCAAGAAAAAGACTCCGCAAAAATACAACCAAATCCGTAAAATACAGATTGACCTCGTAAAACAACTCCGTAAACCCACAAACACCAAAACATCGTAAAACTTGGCTATGATACCAAAAATTGTCACGTCCCCAGAGGCACATGCTTACTCGAAAATCGGGCAGCATCTCCCCTGTACGACGGACAAGTTGGGACAAATATACATATCTCTCAACATAAAAGATGGCTCAACCATCATAAACATAAAGTAAAAGCACAACCACGCAGTTAATATCGAAATAGAAGATTTATGGATGGCTCAATCATTATTAACATGAAAAAAGTCTACATAACAAAGAAAACTCAAATGTATCTATAATAACGACAAAACCAGTCCGATACCTGATAAAGAAATAAAATGCGAAACTCACAAAGTGCAGAAAATAAAGCAACTAAAACCAAATACGGAAACAACTCAACATCGGGGGGCTGGCAACTAGATCCTCTCATGGCTCCAAGAAATGCAATTACCTGCTATCTGAAACAAAAAGACGAATCAGGGGTGGTGAGTTTGGGCGGACTCAGCAGGTATATGAATAGACAATAACATGGCAAAATCAAGCTGTAATAAGGAGAGAAAACAACACGGTACAGTCTCTAGGAAATAGAAGATCACCTAAACAAGTATAAAACAACACAACAACATTATATCAAAACCTCTAAGCATATATAAAACAATGCGACAACATAACATATACATGCATTTCAACCAAGTACAACAATCATAGCTCATATAAATGCAACAAACACAAGAAAATTCATAAATGCAATAAATGCATATGATGCAATGACATGTGTCACCCCTGACGCCAGTCAAGCCACCAACACATCACATCTATGTGACCGAGTGGGTAGGGATGTGACAACTGTACACACTCCAACGAATACCACAGATATATGTGGTTGAGTGGATAGGATGTTAAGGAGCCAACTACTCCAAAACCCCGATATATAGGGGGAGCTATCAACAGCTCTAATATCCCTCGAAAATAACGTTGAGGGTGTCACTGCTTGCCTACAGCTGAAACATGTGTGACATAACATGACAGTTGCTCGCACTCTAGCAACCACCACAACAACAAGTGGTTGAGTAAACAGAGCAACTAAATGACTAACGACGACTTAATTAAATGAAAGCCCAATAGTCGTTAGTATGCAACGTGCAAGTATGGTGCATGCTACAAGATGCATGAACAACCGAAAAACAACGATGCAACAAAATCCAACAAGTATCAACTGCAGCGATACAATCAACCAATTATCGAAAACCAACGATTATGCATTTACACTACTAGGTAGGATATTTCTAATGTCAAATAAACCTAATTGTGTTTAATGAACCTCTTAGTACTCATGTACAAGCGGTACTTTATAGAACAAAAATTCAACGGAAGACTGTACGGATACGAAATTTCGAGTAACATGAAGATCAACGAAGAAAAGTATCAACGGCGACAATAAACAATCAATGACAAAGAATAAGGTCAAGCAACCTATTTAGACATAAACAACCATGCTTTAAGATAAAAGAACTACACGAGTACAAAGGAGAAGTACCCACCTTTTATGTAGAACGTATACAAGAAGACCTTCCACGATTAACTGAACGAGTCTGAATCAAGGTCCTAAGCTTGCGTCGGTGGAGTTTCCTTGATGGACTCTTGGAGGCAGCGGAGTAACACTTGAAACAAGACCCCTAATCTGCCGCGATCAACCTTTGAAACTCAAGGAAGAACCTCCTTCATCAAAGGTCAGGGGGATGCCACCACCGTAGATGGAGGGAGACCGTCGCTTGGCGTCGACAGCCAAGGGAAGGAGAAGAATAGCGAGATGGAAGGGGTTCGGCGGTTTCGGCGTCGCTCGCTGCACAGGGGAAGAACTAGAACGGTGATCGGGATTAAGAGAGGAAAGTTAGGGTTTAATAATGTTTTTGGCTTTTTGCAAAAAGGCCCTCCTAGTTTGGTTAATTCCAACTAGGTCCCTAATTTTGGGTTTTTAGCATTTAAACCCTCTAAACTTTCAATATTTAAGACGGTCCTTATTGTCGGGTCTTCCTCATTTGCCAAGATCTCACTTAGACTTTTCTCCTTTGTACTTGTATCCTGCATACTCACGATGCATATCAAATACAACAATAAACATAACTTAAATATTTGCTCAAACATCAAATCCTAGGGCACCTTGATTGCTCCAACAAACCTGACCTTGTGGGGTTCTCTGACCGCAAGGTGGCAGGGTGGTGAGGAAGCGGCTGGGAGCATGTGGTGACCAGCGCTGACCACATGTTGCGACTACTGGTCTTCTGTCATGGCTACCTCGAGCTATTTTAGGACCACCAAGAGTTGAAGGGCCAGGTGCGGGGTTTGTTCGCCAAGTTGTCTACCAGCTAGGGCACTATCACTGACCTGTGAGTGGAGGTGGCCTGACTGAAGACCCTCTCCGATGACCCTTCTTGAGTTTGGCCGAGATCTAGCGTTTGAGGAAGGCTCTAGCCGAAAATAAGATATCGATCTTCCATACCAAGTACGACATCAGTTAGCGCCAGAATGCGATCAACACCTTGACAGCGGAGGTGAAGTCCATGGTGGAAGAGGGGAGGGAGCACAGGGAGAAGGTCCACTGCCTGGAGGCGGAGATGGAGCAAGGTACCCAAAGGCAGGTCTCCTCAAAGGCGACCAAGGAAGTAGCCGAAGCTAAGTTGGCCTCCTGTCGGGGAGTTTCACCTTTTGGAGGTGGAGATGAACGTGACCCAGGATGACAATAATTTCCTTCATTTGGCTTCAAAGCATCAATTTCTAGATCTGAACGCGCTACAGAACAAGTCGGAGGTGATGGGGGTTGAGCTAAAAGGTGAGTTGTGCTTAGATCGAGCTGCCACCTGGAGGGCCGAAGAGAGTGTCGCAACCCAAATTCTTGAGTTAGAGTGCCTCTACACTGAAGTGCAGGTGACCCAAGTGGAGTTGGCTACCCTCCACCTGACTACCCCTGAGCTTCAATCCAGCTTGAGGTTGTAGTGGGGTCTCCTGGAGTGCAGGGAGGCCCATCTACGGGAGTATTAGGCGGGGGAAGTCATTCACTAGGAAGCTCAGAAGAAGGCTTTCATTGCCTCCAAGGAGTTCTATAACCTGGTGGGGGCACACCATCTCCGGATGGTGGAATATATCATAGGTAGCACCCTCCAACAGTTAGCCGAGGCTGGGTGCCTTCCTACCGACCAGGCCAAGCCTCAGATCTCCCTCTCCCAGATCATCGACAACATCCCAGACGAGGACGTGGTGGATCTGTGAGGCGGGGCTTGGCTCTTTCTTGCCTTTGTTTCTTGTTTTGGTATTTCCTTGTACTTCGACACTTAGTAAAATGAATGGAAAAGTTAGGGAATGCACTTTACTCGTGTCATGGGTCATCCAGAATTCAACATAGGATGACACCCATCTTCAGTTCTCCTTCATACTTGGTGTAGACTGTCTTAGGGTCTCGACCCCTCCTATCTCCAAGGCTAGGAGAGTTTGGGCTTTGAAAAGGACGCAAGTGATACGGCTAGAGCATGACCCACAGAGGGTGAGATGGTCACCATAGCATGAGGATCTCAACCTGCCTATTGTTGGATCGAGAGAACTGATAGAGGGGGGGGGGTGAATATCGGAAAACGTTCGGATTTGAAATAAGAGAACTTGCACAGCGGAAATTAAAAGAACAACACACGAACACAGATGATTTTACTTGGTTCGGAGCTTAGGTCGACTCCTACTCCAAGGCCCACGATCGTTGATCGTTTACTTTGGGCAATTCTATATGAGGCGCAAAAATAGTTTACAAAGATTGATAACAGATATAGCACAGTAAACTTAACAAGTAAAAGGAAGCTCTTCTTTTACCGACGTCCGATGTTGGTTGTCTTTTTCGGAGCAGCGGGACGTCGTCGGCTCGAGTTGGGAGGTTTCCGGAGCGAGGCGCAAGAGCAGAAGAGCGTAGAAGCGTTGAATCGATTGATGTCTTGAAGCCTGGGGTCGAGGGTCCTTTATATAGGGCCTGGGGGCGCCCGGAACGTCGGGGGCGCCCCCCCACGTGTCACCCGATCCGTCTCGGTCTCTGTCAGCATCTGATCCCTTTACCTTCGGGATCAGTTTTGACCGGGGCGCCCGGAGCGCTCGGGGCGCCCGGATTGACCGGGTCAAAGTTCCATCCGCTGGCTTCGAAGGGAGCTGCTTCGGTCCGCAGCATGCTGGGCGCCCGGAGCGGCGGGGGTGCCTGGAACATCCGGGGCACCCCGACAAATAACTGTCGAAGCGTGTTTTTGCTCTGCTGATTTGTGTTCACCTTGGGGGCGCTCGAAACATCCGGGGCGCCCTGCTCAGCTTCTACCTCACTCCTTTGAGGCTCTCTGAGCTGCAGACACTCAGTCCTTCGGTCCTGCATCCAGGGTTAGTCCAAAAAGCAGAAATATATTAATATTTTATACAACCTTAGCTGTCTTGGTTCTGATTTTGGGTCTCCAAAATGGAACCCTAGGTCGAACCGACGCCTACTGTTCCCTCGACGGGGAACGCATCCTCACCTACTCCTCTCGGGAGAATTTACCTGATGCCAACCATTCCTCTAGTTGGACTTTTGCCTGGCGGTCCTTTGCCAGGTCTGGGATGCCGAGCTGTCCTTCGCCCGGTGCCTAGCATTCCTTCTCTAGGGCTTTAGTTCCAAGCTGTCCTTCGCCTGGCGCCTAGCAGTCCTTCGCTAGGGCTTTTCACCCTGGCATTCCTTCGCCAGTGCCTAGCAGTCCTTCGCTAGGGCTTTTTAACCTGGCATTCCTTCGCCAGTGCCTAGCATTCCTTCGCTAGGGCTTTGTACCCTGGCATTCCTTCGCCAGTGCCTAGCAGTCCTTCGCTAGGGCTTTTTAACCTGCACACTAGAGTAACTTGTTAGACAACAAGTAAGACTTAACTTTTGAACCCTGTTGCCATTATCAAAACACAGGTTTGACTTGGGTGCTTTCTGAACCAACAATCTCCCCCTTTTTGATTTATGGCAACCCTAGTTCAAAAAGTTAAGTTTAATCAAAGCATGTAAACACACTAAATTTTGTTCCCTCCCCCTGGAAGGACTCCCCCCCTAGATTTTTTAAAAATTCGTGGGGTTCTAAGTTTAAAAACATTTTTACTTAGAATTGTTTTTAACAGAAGGCTTTTGTATTTTCAAAACTGATTTTTGTACTTAAGTTTAGGTACTTGAAAATCTTTTGATAACTTAATTTTTAAAAGTACATAGGGGAGTTTTTGGAAGCATGAGTTTAGGGTACTTAGAAAAATTTGATGCCTTAAGTTTTAAAGTACTCAAAAGTTTTTGAAAGCTTTAACTTAAGTACTTAAAGTATTTTTGAAGAAGCTTAAGTACTTAGAAAATTTTGACAAGCTTAAGTACTAAAAATTTTGAAACGCTTAAGTAGTTTTGAAAAGCTTGAAAACTTAAGTAGTTTTGAAAAGCTTGAAAACTTAAGTACTTTTGAAGAGCTTGAAAACTTAAGCAGTTTTGAAAAGCTTGAAAACTTAAGTACTTTTGAAGAGCTTGAAAACTTAAGTAGTTTTGAAGAGCTTGAAAACTTAAGTAGTTTTGAAAAGCTTGAAAACTTAAGTAGTTTTGAAAAACTTAGTACTTTTTGAATAAAGGATAGATTTAAAAAATTTGAGTTTTGAGAAAAATTTTAAATTCTCTCCTTTCCTATCTCTCCCCCTTTGCCATATATCAAAAACAGATAAATATAGCAAAAATTAAATTTCATAAAGGAAATAACTTTGAAAAAAAATTTGCATGATTTTGTTGTACTGAACCAATTCATGATAAGACTTGAACCAAATCAGTTAATTTTCTCTTGTAGGGACCTGTCTAACCCAATTAGCTACTCACTAACTGTTATAAACAGTAGTTTTTGCTAGGGTTAGTCAAGTTAAGTGTTTCTGTTCAAGTTAGATTTTCTAAACTTGACACTTAACTTGATTGCTGTGTAAGTTGTATTTAGTGCCCCAATTGCTGCAGATGCACTGACTTAAAGCATCTTGAATTAAGGCAAAGTCCTAAGCATCTCAACCCTTTCTAGGTTATCAATCAAAAGTACCCTAAGGTGCTTGTGAGATGCTGGCTTCTAAGTCTATAGGTGCATGCAGTTCTACGGTTAGGGCCTAGGCTAAGTCCATTTGCGAAAAAACCCTAATTTTGAAAGGGGGTAGTTTTGAAATAAAACTAAGTCGGAAAAGATTTTAAAAAAAACTGATTTAAAAACAACAGTTTTTCAAAATTCTTTTAGAAACTGATTTTTAAATTAAGTAAAGAAAAATCAAAAGTAGAGTTAATCTATTCTACAGAGCACAATCCTAACTCAGATACTCAAGTTAAGTAAGTAGTCAAGCAACGTAGGTTAACTAGTCAAACAGAGGTACAGTAGCATCAAACATAAGTCATGTTTTGGTTACTTAGTACAATGCAGAAAATAGACTATCTATAAAGAAGGCCCAGGGTGGTCAGATGGGCCGGGCTGCCATGAATCGAATCGTGCCATCATCTCAATATATCTCGCATCAGCCACTTCTCGATCGGCTCTACGAGCGTCCATCTGCTCGATGTGATAGGCCTCGACCTCCTCTCGGAGGCTGTGGATCTCCGTCTGTATCTGTGTGAGGTGCTGGTAGAGGGTCGGTGGTGGAGGCTCGTCTATGTGTGCTCGGGCTGCTGTTGCTATATCTCCAACCTCAACATCAACCTCCTCATCTGAGTCGATCGGAGCCCCGGCCTGCTGTTGTCTCCAACTCAGAACCCCGGTGGCCGATACCTCTAGACCCGCTAACGAGAAGTTCCTAAATCCTATTTCATCAAAGTCGGTCATAGCGGTTATTTCACCCACGGTAATATGCGACCGTGGTGATGAAGGAGAGAGGTGATGATGTGGCAAAATGGAGTGCGCACTCGTCCCTGGGTCGTAACACTGGACGCATGCAGAATAGTGTGAAACATGTGTAGTCCAATGTCAATGTCAAGGTGATGGACTAGGGCATACAGGAGGAAGGCATGAAAGGGTCGCATGGTCCCGAGATCTCTAGTGGAGAGTGGTAAGATACAGCGGACCAGGACTCTGTACAGGGCATAGTCCTGCGCCTGAAGGTCAACGGCTTGGTATCGTCTATTTGGGGGGAGTCTAACTTCCCTATAGAAGTAGGAGTGGATCGTGTCTAAGGTGATGTGAGAGTAGGGAGGATCAAATGGAGGATTTCTAGGTGGATAGCAGCAAAATGTGGACTGGGAGGGTCGTAGTCCAAGGATTATCCCTTGAACAGTAGTGTGAAACATGAGATTATCTTGTCGAACTATATTATTGTAGAATTCTGCACATAAGGATTCATTAATGGTGTGGGTGCAGAATACAAGATTATCTAATTGATAGAAATTTATAATATTCATGGCTAAGGGGCATGATTGAGTAAAGAAATGTCTATTAAGATAGCTTATCTTAATAGGCTTGTAAATGGTTTGGGCAAATTTGTTACATAATTCTAGAGTAGGGAACCGAGGGTCGGGACTTGGTTCGGCACCGGGGTTGGCCGGGTTTGGTCGACGTCTTCTAAGAGAGGGAATTTAAAAGAAGTATGAAGGTATTGCACTAATTAAAATTAAACATTAATTTAAATGCAATAAAAATTATACCGGGCAGCTCGGGGAGGCATGGTTGAGGGCGAGAGCTTGCAAGGTCTCTTGATCTTCTTGTAAGGAAGGAAGGGTGGAAGGGAGTTGGTTTTGGTGTGGGAAGAAGAGGAGGTTTGGGTGCCCTTATATAGGCATTTCAATGGGGGGCGCCCGGGTCAGTGGTCTCTGCCATTGGCAGAGATCGGGTCTGGTTGGGGGCGCCCGGAGTGCTCCGGGCGCCCGAGTCAGGCTGCTTTTGCAGCTTTGGCTGCAGTGAGTGTGATGGGGGTGCCCGCGTGGTTCCGGGCGCCCTGGTCAAAGGTCAGAGGCAGCTTTATGTCTCGAGGGAAGGAAAAGGTAAAAAGGGGGGGGGGTGCCCGCGTGGTTCCGGGCGCTCGGGATAGTATAGGTAAAGACAAAATTTATGTCTTGTCATCATTTAACTATGGTTTAATCGGTTTGACCATGGTTTGAATTGATTTGACCGCTTTGACCGTGGTTTGACCGTGTTGACCATGATTTGACCACGGTTTGACCATGTTGACCATGGTTTGACTATGATCTGAAAATGCAGGATTAACTCATAATATAGGAATCAAAGAATTTCCAATTGAGTCTTAATCCTACTGTCTCATCCAATCTGGGGTTTTCAACCACGTTAGCCTTATAGGTTTTGTGAGACAGGTTTTGATAGGTGAAATTATTTTTAAAAACTTATTATTTATTTTGAAAACATTAAATTAATTTTTGAAAACAGTTAAGTTTATTTTGAAAGAGAAGTTTGAATCTATACTTAACTGAAAATTTATGTTAGATTTGAATTTGACAAAGAATAATTTGAATTTGAAATTCAAAAATTAGCTTCCAGGTCTTGGCGAGGCACTAGGCCTTCTTTGGCCGTAGCCTTATTGGATCATCAACCCTTTCCTTGACAAAGCCGTTTAATGAAATTTCATTTTCAAAATTAATCTTTGAAAAAGTTCTGGTCTAACTAGTTTGGATTTTGGATCGGTAGCTTCGGCTAGTTTCACCAGTCTAAAGAGACCAAGTAAACTTGATCTTATTAGAATTGGTTTCCCTAACGTACTATCATCTCACCTCCACCCAATACTATGTTTTCAAGTTTCAGTTAAGTTTGTTCAGTCCTTATTCTAACCATTCCTAAGTCTAAGCATGGTAAATTGCAGTAATTAAACAAACAACCAAACAAGCAGATTGCAAACAAATATTAGCTTTTATCTAACAATAAATATAGTTTTCAGTTTGGCTCCCCCTGGACTAAAGCCACGGTAATGATTAGGCAAGATGTGAATCTTGTCCTTGCGGATCCAATACTAATTTGATCCAGTTGGTTTATTCAGGTACAGTTTAGGTACCCATGCCTGAATTTTACCTCTGGACTGATTCAGTACAGCAAGGTAAGATCTTTGTCGGGATTTGGTTCTATAGCTAAGTCCGGATCGATTTAGAACGGACTTCTGTTTTCCAAGAATCATATCAAGACCCTTGGAACCAGAAGTGAATCGTTCTAAGGCTGATCTAAGATCCTTGACCTGAGTTTTCAGGGATGAATTCTCTTTCTCAAGTTTTTTAACTTGATTAGAGGTTCCTTCTTGAATCTTCTCGGTTAAGGATTTAGAGTCAGCTCCCTCTTTCAGGAGTTTTACTTCCTGTCGGAGGGACTCGACTCGGAGTTTGGCTTTCGCTAAATCTCGAGAAAGATAAGAAATAAGTTCGTTTAATTGACGTCTATTGAAACCACTTACCTTGATTTCGCCGTCTTCTGAAAAGGTTAGTCTGCCGTCGTCTTGCTCTGAATCTGACTCGGTCTCGACTTCTTCTGAGGCAGTCAAGGCTAGTAGGTTTGACTGGGGTGCTTCTTCTTCTTCTTCTGAGGAAGATTCGTCCCAGGTTGCTTGGAGAGCTTTCTTTCTTCTAGTCTTCTTGTTCTCCTTTAGGTTTGGACACTCCGTCTTGTAGTGGCCTTTCTTCTTGCACTCGTAGCAAGCCACGTTGGGCTTGTTTTTGTCATTTGTAGATTCAGCTGGTTCGTCCTTTCTTCGGTTGGCCTTCCTTCTGTTGGTTTGGTTCTTTAATTCTTTATAGTAGCTTCGGGCCAATCGGACCAGCTTAGGTCGATCTCCTTCTTCGTCTTCAGAGTCTGAGTCTGAGTTAGACTCGGGTTCAGGTTGAGGTTTCTTCTTTGTTGACCTTCCAGTTTTTCATGCAACAAAGGCAATACCTTTCTTGGCCAAATTGCAGTTAGTCTGTTCATAAAGTTCTAATTCGAAAAATAATTCATCTAGTTTAATTTTTGACAGATCCCTTGAGACCTTGTATGCATCTACCATAGATGCCCACAAGGTGTTTCTAGGGAAAGCGTTTAAGCATACCTTATTAGGTCACGGTTTTCGACCTTGTGACCTATAGTGTGAAGACCGTTCATCAATTCTTGGATTCGTGCATGAAGCTGGGCTGCTGTTTCGTTGTCTGCCATCTTGATGGTGTACAGTTTGTTCAGAAGCAGATCTCTTTTACTGATCCGAGTGTCTGATGTTCCTTCGTGCAGCTCGATCAATTTTGCCCACAGCTCCTTGGCACTATTGAAAGACCCCACCCGGTTCAGCTCTTCTTTTGTTAAGCCGCATTGGAGGGTCTGAGTTGCCTTTGCATCTGCTTCGATTCTTCGTTTCAGAGCGGTGTCCCACTCTGTGTAGCTTTGAGGAACTTCTTCAGCATTTTTGGGTATCTCCAGTCCGGACTGGATGATAATCCACATGTCCACCTGAGTTTTCAGGTGGACCTCCATTCGACTTTTCCAGTAGGAAAAGTCTTCTCCACTGAAGAGTGGAGGTCTGGCGATGCTAAATCCTTCTTGCATGGCCATTTAATCTGAAAAGAAATAACTAAAAAAATGACCCAAGACTTGGTCTTGGATTAGTAGTGCGGGATAAGGAAAATAAAATAACGAGAGGTGTTGCACCAACCTCGATTAACGGGAAAAAAAATTCGAACGAAAAATCTTTAAAAGAAATTCAAACGAAAAAAATAAGAATAAATCCGAAAAATTTTCAAACTGGTGGTTGCACCAAGTTTGAACTTCCCCGCTCTGATACCACTTGTTGGATCGAGAGAACCGATAGAGGGGGTGAATATCGGAAAACGTTCGGATTTGAAATAAGAGAATTTGCACAGCGGAAATTAAAAGAACAACACACGAACATAGATGGTTTTACTTGGTTCGGAGCCTAGGTCGACTCCTACTCCAAGGCCCACGATCGTTGATCGTTTACTTTGGGCAATTCTATATAAGGCGCAAAAACAGTTTACAAAGATTGATTACAGATATAGCACAGTAAACTTAACAAGTAAAAGGAAGCTCTTCTTTTACCGACGTCCGATGTTGGTTGTCTTTTTCGGAGCAGCGGGACGTCGTCGGCTCGAGTTGGGAGGTTTCCGGAGCGAGGCGCGAGAGCAGAAGAGCGTAGAAGCGTTGAATCGATTGATGTCTTGAAGCCTGGGGTCGAGGGTCTTTTATATAGGGCCTGGGGGCGCCCGGAACATCGGGGGCGCCCCCCCCCCCCACATGTCACCCGATCCGTATCGGTCTCGGTCAGCATCTGATCCCTTTACCTTCGGGATCAGTTTTGACCGGGGCGCCCGGAGTGCTCGGGGCGCCCGGATTGACCGGGTAAAAGTTCCATCCGCTGGCTTCGAAGGGAGCTGCTTTGGCAGTTGGTGCTGGGGGTGCCCGCAGCATGCAGGGCGCCCGGAGCGGCGGGGGCGCCCGGAACATCCGGGGCGCCCCGACAGATAACTGTCGAAGCGCGTTTTTGCTCTGCTGATTTGTGTTCACCTTGGGGGCGCCCGGAACATCCGGGGCACCATGCTCAGCTTCTGCCTCACTCCTTTGAGTCTCTCTGAGCTGCATACACTCAGTCCTTCGGTCCTGCATCCAGGGTTAGTCCAAAAAGCAGAAATATATTAATATTTTATACAGCCTTAGCTGTCTTGGTTCTGACTTTGGGTCTCCAAAATGGAACCCTAGGTCGAACCGACGCCTACTGTTCCCTCGACGGGGAACGCGTCCTCACCTACTCCTCTCGGGAGAATTTACCTGATGCCAACCGTTCCTCTGGTTGGACTTTTTCCTGGCGGTCCTTTGCCAGGTCTGGGATGCCGAGCTGTCCTTCGCCTGGTGCCTAGCATTCCTTCGCTAGTGCTTTAGTTCCAGCTATCCTTCGCCTGGCGCCTAGCAGTCCTTCGCTAGGGCTTTTCACCCTGGCATTCCTTCGCCAGTGCTAGCAGTCCTTCGCTAGGGCTTTTTAACCTGACATTCCTTCGCCAGTGCCTAGCATTCCTTCGCTAGGGCTTTGTACCCTGACATTCCTTCGCCAGTGCCTAGCAGTCCTTCGCTAGGGCTTTTTAACCTGCACACTAGAGTAACTTGTTAGACAACAAGTAAGACTTAACTTTTGAACCATGTTGCCATTATCAAAACACAGGTTTGACTTGGGTGCTTTCTGAACCAACACCTATGTTGAGGACGGGGGAGTTTGGGCCCAGAAAAAGACACAAGTGACATGACTAGAGCTCAACCCGTGGAGGGTGACATAGACATAGTAGCTCGAGGATCTCGACCCCACCTATGTCTGAGGCTAGGGGAGTTTGAGCCCTAAAAAGGATGCAGACAATACGGCTAAAGCTTGATCCAAGGAGGGTGAGATAGACACCGCAGCCCGAGGATCTCAAACCCACCTATGTTCGAGGCCATGGTAGTTTTGGCCCTAAAAGGAAATTGGTGATACGGCCAGAGCTCGGTCCGCAAAGGGTGAGATAGACCCCGCAGCCCAAGGATCTCAACCCCGCCTATGTCCGAGGCTGGGGGAGTTTGAGCACTAAAAAGGACGCAAGTGATACGACTAGAGCTTGACCCACGGAGGGTGAGATAGACACTGCAGTCCAATGATCTTGACCCCACGTATGTCCGAGGTCGGGGGAGTTTGTGCCCTCGAAAGGGCACAGGCGATACGGCTAGAACTTGGCCCGTGGAGGGTGAGATAGGCACCATAGTCCAAGGATCTCGACCTCGCCTATATCTGAGGCTGGGAGAGTTTGGGCCTTGACAAGGTTGCAGACGATACGACCAAAGCGTGACCCGCGAAGGGTGAGATAGGCATCGCAACCTGAGGATCTTGACCCCTCCTATGTCCGAGGCTAGGGTAGTTTGCGCCCTTAAAAGGACGCAGGTGATACGGTCAGAGCTCAACCCATGCAGGGTGAGATAGGAACCACAACCCAAGAACCTCGACCCCGCCTATGTCCGAGGTCATGGGAGGTTGGGCCCTGAAAAGGATGCAAGCGATACAGCAATAGCTGACCCATAGAGGGTGAGATAGATACCACAACCCAAGGATCTCAACCCCGCCTATGTCTGAGATCGGGGGATTTTGGCCCGTGAAAAGGATGCCAGGGATACAACCAAAGCTTGACCTGCGAAGGGTGAGATAGCCACCGCAACTCGAGGATCATGACCCCACCTATGTCTAAGGTCGGAGAGTTTAGGCCCTGAAAAGTACGCAGGCTATAAGGCCAGAGCTTGACCCACGGAGGGTGAGATAGACACTACAGCCTGAGGATCTAGACTCGTCATGAAAGGCTAACATGGCTTAAATTTCATTAAGAAAACAATATAGTAACTCGGATGGAAAGAAATTCAGAAATGACAAGGGAGATCGAGAGTGTGATCGTGAGGGGGTCATGGGGACCAGTCGCACTGCTACCCTCTCTCGAGCCTTCGACAGGAGGTCCAAGTCTATTAGGCAGAGCTGGTCGTTCTAGTCTCTATAGGAAGCCTATCGTAGGGATTCGTCCCCAACCCCCATGGAGATCATGGCTTCTCCTCCGTAAACCAAGTGGAAAGGGGTCATTTGCATACATTCGTGAGTCGTCCGATAAGCCCATAGGATGCTTGAGAGCTCCTCCACCCAACTGCCTTGGACATGGTCTAATTTAGCTTTGAGTCCTCGGACAATTTCCTTATTCACCACCTCAACCTTCCCATTGCTCTGGGGGTACACGACAGAGGTGAAGGCTTACTGTATGCCGAGTTCTTAGCACCATTGATTGAGGCAACGACCTTGGAATTGTCAGCCATAGTCTAATACATGCTATAGGGGAGCCCGAACCGACAGGCAATGCTTTGCCACAAGAACTTTATGACTTCTCCTTCGGTGATGCGCGATAAAGGAACAACTTTGACCCACTTGGAAAAATAGTCGACAACCACTAGCAAGAATTCTTCTTCCTTGGACCCGGAGGGAAGTGCCCGCCCCACGATATCCATACCCCACTAGTCGAACGGACAGGCTACTATAGTCGTCTTCAGGAATGCCATAGGACAATGTGGTAGGTTCTGGTGGTCCTGGTAGGGGGTGCAAGCAACTACCAGGTGGGTTGAGTCAACCTGTATGTGTTGGTGCAAAGAGCATCAAACATGATCAATCAACCTTTAATGTTTCAATGTCAGACAATATACTAAGGTCTGGTCAAAGTAAACAAGGGTTAAGCTAAACATGACCTGATGTTTGGTAGGCTAAACCCATGTTTGATCAAAGGGTTAGCCAAATAGGATTTGATGTTTAGCAGAGTGAATAATACTCAGGGTTGGTTAGTTTGACCAAGGGATAAGACAAACATGACTTGATGTTTGGCAGAGTGCCTAAACCCATATATGGTCAAACATACCAAGGACTGAGCCAATAGGACATGATGTTTGGCAGAGAGAAATCTAGCCAGGATTAAGATGACTGGCAAAGAAGTCCTTATCAAGGCATGAAGTCCTGGGCGAGGGTTAGGCACCGAAGTCCTAGTTTAGGGAATTGGGCACGAAGTCATGACATGTAGGGTTGAGCACGATATCTTGGTCGGGGATCCAGCAACAAAGACTTGGCAAGTGAAGCCGAGCACGAAGACATGGTCCGGGGGACTGAGCAAAAGACTTTGCCGAGCGGGAATTGCGGACAGGAGTCGAGACAAGTCAAGGTCGAACGTTGTCGAGTTCTAGATTCTCAGAAGTTGAGCAAAAGTCCAACCAAAGGTCCCGGTTGACAAAAGATAACTTCTCCTGAGAGGAGTAGGTGAGGACGCGTTCCCCAGTGAGGGAACAGTAAGCGTCGGTTCGACCTAGGATTTCATTTGAAATCCAAAGTCAGAACCAGACAGCTCTGGCTAACAATCTGTCACGCCCCGAGACCCAGGAGCCGCTGATCCAATAGAAAATCGGACAGCACCTCCCCTGTCCGGCGGACAATTTACACATACACACAGATAATATAACACAACCACACAGTTTAAAGGGTCTCAGGCCTCCAATCCACACAAATATAATTGCATATATGACTAATACGTCGTATAACCAAAATCCGAACTCACCTGAGCTGCCAGAGGGCAGGAACAAAGCCAAAACCAAACGAAGTCCAACATAGGACTCAAAAATACAATACCATTGAATAAAACGTGTATACATGGTTAAAACATCACAACGGAAGCATAGGAATACTACAGGGTCCATAACAAAACCACGAAAACCAAAAAGAGCTCCTATGGAGCTGGGGACTGGCGGCTCGGGATCTCCTCGCAGACCTCAACCTGAAATAAACATGTATGGCAACGGGGTGAGTCCATAGCTCAGCGAATACCCAACAGATATGCATAGAAAGTTATACTAACAACAAGAGTTCCGCTAATACAGTCTCATATCAACAAGAGGGAAAGACTGGAACTGAAAATACTGGGTAGATACATACCTGAATCCATCTAACCTGGAAAGAGGGTAAGAAATACCAAAGGAAAACAATAGGCATATAAGCACAGATAACAAGTCTCCAGTATATGCGATGTCAAACAAGTGCAGCAAATAAGTGCAGCAAACAATGCAAGATGCAAAGTATGCACATGGTGCAATGACATGTGTCACCCCTGACACCAGACAGATCATCGTACACCTGTCATAGGGACGTCTGAACGGGTAGGGCTCTGACAACTGTACACCCTGCCATCACTGCTCCTGAGTGACCGGGTGGACAGGATGCTGGCGGGGGACCACCCCCCTACCCCAAGCAATGGGGGAGCTCCGCTCTCATCTCCTCGTGGCTCAGTACGAGAAGGGATCCCTGCTTGCTACCACGCCCGCGCTCACCCTCCTCATAGTGGCCGAACGGAGCAATACAGGGCAAATGCACACATCTACGGTATCCACTAACCCATGAGTGGTCGTGTGTGCATGTCATGTACCGGAAGACGATTAGGCTCAACCACAAGGGAGTCGCTGATCGCCGGCATGCAACAGTGCAAGGATGGTGTATGATAGATACACATACCTCCCTCCCAAGTCCTCAGTATACTAAGTCTCAGTCTGAAATCCTATAACAGGAAATACAGGTAACCTACAAGGTATACTGACCGAAAAACTACCAATCCCTCAAGGTCAAATGCAGGAGACAATACCACGATCTCTAGCATACAAATGGATATGACAATACCTGAGACTGTATGGAACTAACAGCAGAATAACTCAGGGATGAACAACAAGTATCCAGAACTGGCATAATAAACAGGGATAAACAACAATATCCAGAACAGACATAATAACCAGGGATAGCGTAGAATCTTACTGCTATCTATAACATTCTATGCATAACAAAATAACAATATCAAGATAGATAAGTCAAAGGGTACCCGCCTCAATCGTAAGATGCTCGTATCCGAAAGAACCTCCCGTCTGATAATCAATGATAAATTCAATCAAGCTCCTGTATCAAGGATGTATTTAATTAGCTATTATACAAATGATAGCTAGCTAATAAATCCCTAAACTAACCTGGGTTAACCTAATCATTTCCTTTCCATTAAATCTCTCATAATTAAATGAAAGGTTTTCCCAATTACCCCGCGTAATTTAGATTTAGGTTTATTTCCAATTCAACCTCATCAAGATTAGGTTCAATCCTAAACTAACCCGAGTCAAGGTTTGCAGACCGAGATGGATTCAAAGGATTTAATCTTCATTATTGTTATAATCTAATTATCCTAATCAAAGAAGCAGAGAAGACTAATCTGATTCTAACATCCAACCCCTACTAATCTAATCAACACAGCTAGAGGGAATTAAGCTCTGAATCCAAAGTACAATAATAAACCTAATAATCCATCCCTTACCTGGAGCCTGAGCAACCCTCCACGGCAAGAGCTCCTGTTCGCATAGGGAGTTGGCATAAATCATCCAGAAACAAACATCCCAGCTTTAGCCGTTAATCCAAGATTAAGGAGTTGCTACAACAATTCAAATCACACTCCAATTCACAGCTCTTACCTCAGATATGAAGCTTGGAACAGGACCCACTCGGAACAAGCAGAGCCGGACCCTACAGAGCACCTCTCACAACATGAAATGGGAAATCGATTTCCAATCCTTGCTCCGCTGCCTACACAGATAGCAAATATCTGCCCAGAAGAGACACAAATCCAGCGAATAGGTGTTACGATCCAAAATCAGAGCATATCCCTAGAGCTAATGCAAGACTAAGGCATCGTGCACTTACTCAGACGAATATTGGTCGCACTGTGACGGAGAAGAACAAGACAAGGAAGCGGAAGGGACGTTAGGCGGAATCTCAACAGAAAAGGGGTCGTCGGTGGCTCGAAATCAACCTCCCACGGCTACTGACATCACTCCCTTGAACCAAGCCAACCACGGATCAGCGATGTATCGGCGCTTGAGTTCCTGGCTGTGTGAACTCTAGCTCACCTCTGATAAGGCTCCGGTCGCGCGAGGGTGTCGTCGGCCGGCTGGACCACAGCAATGCCCTAAAACGCCTGTGACGAATCCCTAGCCCACGACTGCTAGGTGGATTTGGGGGATTGTGGAGTCGAAGCTCAGCCGCTTGTTAGATCTCCAGGCAGGGTTCGCCGGAGAGATGGAAGATGAAGATGAACGGGGTCGTCGGCTCTCGATCGGGAGAGGAGGTCGTTGGCGTTTGATTTGCGGCAGAAGAAGTGTGCGACGAAAACACTGCCCTAACCGGCTTTTAATCACTGGCATTTTGCACTTTAGTCCAACCCATTTTTATCTAATAGCAAGACTGCCCCTAGGGTTTAGTTTTTAATTCCTTTATATCCCCTAAACTTCGTCTAGGAGCCCGAACACACGGAATATTTTCCCAAAATTTTTCCGGAGCAAAATAAAAGTGTCGGATTTAACACAATCATTAAGGCTTAGGATTATTTGATTTATCTTCTTTTTGTTTCTCTTGCAGGAACCTAGAGTTGGAGGCAAGATAGGAGAGCAAACGCAAAAAAACAATAACCTGGGAAAGGGCTTCCCAGGCACCTGCATAGCTCCCAGGCGCTTGAATATCTTCCATGCGCCTGGTATGCAAGACTTATCTCTGCGTCGAGTATGTCATTTAGGATCAAGTTTTGATCTCAATTAGGGTGCCTGAAAGGCCATCAGGCGCCTGAGTAAGTACTATATAAAGGGGTCGAGTGCAGCAGTTCAGAACATCCATTCACACATCTGCATACGTATTCTGTGCACAAGAAAAGTGCTAAGACGAAGCTCTGCGACCAAGGAGGCTCCAGGAGAAAGTACGTGATGCTTCGGAGTTCCAGATTGGTCGGGATCGTCATCTTCTGTTTGGTTTGCATTTACTTATAACTTGTAATTCTTTATCATTATTTTGCTTGTACTCTCAACTGTAAGACGGGTTTCTCCACCTCCGAAAATTCCAGAAAGGTGACCACTAGTGGACGGGCGCTACCCGTTATTTGGCCTTGGATGTATTGACCCTGGGGGGTTGGGAACCAAGTAAATCCCACGTGTTCGTATTGTGTTTGCTTTTACTTTTTTTATTCCGCTGCTACTAACAACTCTGATATTAAGCGAACAATCAACAAGGATCCGACGATAAATTTTACGAGTATATATTCACCCCCCCTCTATCGACGCCACCAATCCTACAATTGGTATCAGAGTGACGTTGCTCTGATCAGACTCACCGCCGAAGGAGAAAGAAGGCTAGGAATTGAGGGGGGCCAAGGGTGAAAGAGGTATATTTATTTTATAATGTCTAAATTTCACATAATTTGTTGCAAGTGCAGAGAGAGATAACACTATAAAAATCAGTGTCCTACTTATAAGATTCGAACACCATCAGCACCAATGGAGGTACCATCGCTAGGAGTCCGGAGGGATAAAATCCACATCAAATGCTTCAAGTGCCAAAAGCATGGGCACTACAAGAATCAGTGTCCAGACTGGAGGATAAGCGGACCCACATTGTAAGGAAATGGTATGAAGGTAAATGAGGTACGGAAATTTAATTTCTTCCAAAATGCTTTTTAAATTCCTGCAAAGTTACATAATTTTTCTAGTGATTTAGATAATAATATTGATTTTCTGTCAAATTAGATTATTTGCATGAGAAATTAAAAATAATACATGATAGTTTAAATATTAATGATCTAAATAATATCAAAATATTACAAATTAATTCTGTAATTTTTTCAATTAATGCTGCAATATCAAGAATTAATTTAGATAAGTCATTAGATAATCCCGAAACTCTGTTTCAAATTTTATTAATTCTGAAAATAATTTTATTAATTTTGAAATTTTTTTATTAATACTGAAGATAATTTTTAATATTGAAAATTATTTTTAATAATTCTGAAGATAATAATCATACCTTAATTAATAACTCTGAAGATTATAATCAAACCTTAATTAATAACTCTAAATATAATAATCAAACCTTAATTAATAATTTTCAAAATAATTCTAATAACTTTGAAGATAATTATGAATTTTTAATTAATTATTCTACTTATTTTGAAAATAATAATACAATCTTACTTAGTAATCCTGAAAATTAATCTACTTATTTTGTAAATAATGATACAACATTTATTAATTCTGAATATAACTCTGAAGATGAGGAAAAATATGATTCTAAAGATGAAGATGAATTTACTAAAATTGAAGCTAAAATTAAAAAGGCTTATAAGAATTCAAATAAAACAGAAGTACTAAATAAAATTGAAAAATTAAAAATGAAAAAAATCTTAGATGAATCAGAATTCTTTGAATTAATGGAAATGATGTAATTAGATCTAAAATAATTATTCAAATCTAAAAAACTTAAATCTTAATAAATCCAAATCTTAAATCTTAATTAAATGTTAAATTTAAATTAATTACCTTCAATTAAATCTTAATTCAAATATTAAAAAAGTAAATCTCAATTAATCACAAATCTAAAAACCTAAATCTTAATTAATCCAAATCTTAAATCTTAATTCAAATCCTAAAAACTTAAATCTTAATTAATCACAAATCTAATAAAACTTAAATGTTAATTAACAATTCAACATTAATTAGAAACTCACTCCTTAATTCAAAATTCAAATCCATGAACAAAAATTAATTAACTTCAATTATGAAATTAAATAAAATTCTACCCAATTAGAACAATCAACTCAATAATAAATATGTTGAAAAAATTATTTTTGAAAAACTATCCTTTCCAAAAAAATGATTATCTCTTTCAAAATGATTTTTGCTTGAAAAATTATTTTTACAAAAATATTACTTTAAAAATTTATGTCCTTCAAAATATTTTTCAAAAAAATATTCCTTTAAAAATTTATTTCTTTTAAAATATTTTTTGAAAAATACTTCTTCAAAATTCTTATATTTTTCTATCAAGGGGCCCACAGATATCACTCCCGTCATATGGGAGGGATAGATCTCATCTACATCACCCACATCCCTCCGCATAATTCATTACATACCGAGTGATAGCCTTTATAGTCCACCCTGTTACGGGTGATGTTTGACGATACCAAATTACATAACTCCTTATGTAGTAAACCGTAGTGACTTCATGTCTGAGGACTATTCATACTAATAGTCACATGAGAAAGTTTATGACACTCATATGACAATTTATGAAACTTTTTCATGGCGGGTCAATTCAGTACACATTCTCTAATGTATACCCATGTGTCAACTTGATATCATATATCCATGACTTATGAGCTCAAGTCATCAATTGACCTACATGCTAGTCTTTGTGCATTGATATTGTCCTTGAATATTAATGCTTGACTAGGAATGGTTTAGTGTAGTGTTCTTTACATCATCTCACTATCGATTCAACCAATCGATATGATATAGATAAGAACCTACTACCCAACGACATTATTATACTTAGTTATTTGGCAAAATATAATGTATAATAACCAAACATGTCTTTATTAATGATAGAATATGATACAAAAAATCCCTAGTCAATTATCACATAATTGTCTCTAGGACTCCTACTAACAATCTCCCTCTAGCACTAGTGACAATCACTGTAATATCTAATACCCAATGACCTAGTATGACCATCATGCTTCTTCTATGCCAATGCCTTAGTCAAAGGATCTGCGATGTAAGCATCAGTGGGTACTCTGCATATCCTCACATCTCCTCTATCGATGATCTCTCGAATGAGATGGAAGCATTGTAGTATGTGTTTGGTCCGCTGATGAGAACGAGGTTTCTTAGCCTGTGCAATAGCCCATTTTTGTCACAATAGAGTCTATCGTGTTTGCTATACTAGGAACCACACCAAGCTCTGTAATGAAGTTTCGGATCCAAACAACCTCTTTCGCTGCATCAGACACAACAATATACTCGATCTCTGTTGTAGAATCTGCGACTGTGTCCTGCTTCGAAGTCTTCCATCTCACAACACCAACATTCAAGTAACATACATACCTTGACTGCGATTTGAAATCATCCCTGTTAGTTTGGAAGCTTGCGTTACTGTAACCCTTTACAGCTAGCTCCTTATTGCCTCCAAATATCAAGAAATATTCTTTCATCCTTCGTAATTACCTAAGAATATTCTTGGCAGCTATCTAGTGACTTTCACTTGGATCTGATTGGTATCTGCTCGTCATGCTCAAAGCATATGAGACATCGGGACGAGTACAAAGCATGGTGTACATGATAAACCCTATAGCGGATGCATAAGGGATCTGAACCATACAGTCTCTCTCTTCTTTAGAAGAGGGACATTGAGTCTTCGAATGACTCACACCATGTGACATCGACAGAAATCCCTTCTTGGAATTTTGTATGGAAAAACGATTAAGCACCTTGTTAATATATGTACTCTGACTTAAACCAAGCAATCTCTTAGATCTATCTCTATAGATCTTGATGCCTAGGATATAAGCTACTTCACCTAAGTCTTTCATTGAGAAATAATTCCCTAGCCACATCTTCACAGATTGTAGTGAAGGGATATCATTTCCAATGAGGAGTATGTCATCCACATACAAGATCAAGAAGATAATTATGCTCCCACTAACCCTCTTGTAGACATAGGGTTCATCTTCATTCTTGATGAAACCAAACGCTTTGATTGTATTATCGAATCGAAGATTCCAGCTTCGAGAAGCTTGCTTTAGCCCATAAATAGACCTTTGCAACTTATATACCTTTCCAGCATGCTCTGGATCTACAAAACCCTCAGGTTGTGTCATGTACACATCCTCGAGTAGATTCCCATTTAGGAATACGATTTTGACATCTATCTGCCAGATATCGTAATCATGGTAAGCTACAATAGCAAGCATGATCCAAATAGACTTAAGCATCTCAATTTGTAAAAAGGTTTCATCATAGTCGATACCATGAATCTGCTTGAAACCTTTAGCTAACAATCGCCCTTTATAGGTATGCATAAGACCATCCATGTCAGTATTTCTCTTAAAGACTCACTTACACCCAATGGGTTTAATTTCCTCAGGTGGATCAACCAAAGTTCATACTTGGTTAGTGTACATGGATTCCATTTCAAACTTTGTGACCTCTAGCCATTTCTCATAATATGTGCTCATCACAGATTCTTGATAGGATGTAGGCTCGTTCAATTCAACAAGCATAACATCATCATGGTCAGAAAAGAGAAATGGGTATTGTTGGATCGAGAAAACTGATAGAGGGGGGTGAATATCGGAAATCGTTCGGATTTTAGGATTAGAGCAGTTACGCAGCGGAATAAAACAATCAAACGCAAACACAGTAATTTTACTTGGTTCGGAGCCTAGGTCGACTCCTACTCCAAGGCCCACGGTCGTTGACCGTTTACTTTGGGCAATTCTATATGAGGCGCAATGAAAGTTTACAAGTATTGATTTACAAATACAGTATAGTAAACTTAACAACAAGAAAGCTCTTCTTTTTACCGATGTCCGATGAAGGTTGACTTTTTCGGAGCAGCGGGACGTCGTCGGCTCGAGTTGGGAGGTTTCCGGAGCGAGTCGCGAGAGTGGAAGAGCGTAGAAGCGTTGATTGGAAGTTTTTTTTGTGAAGCTTGGGGTCGAGGGCCCTTTATATAGGGCCTAGGGGCGCCCGGAACGTCGGGGGCGCCCCCCCCCACGTGTCATCCAATCCGGTCAAAGCTCGGTCTCTTCTGATCCCTTCAACTTCGGGATCAGCATTGACCGGGGCGCCCGGAGTGCTCCGGGCGCCCAGATTGACCGGGTCAAACTTCTATCTTTTTGGCTTCAAGGGGAGCTGCTTCGGTGGCTGTCACTGGGGGCGCCCGCAGCGCTCCGGGCGCCCGGGAGCACGGGGGCGCCCGGGAGCACGGGGGTGCCCGGGACACTCCGGGCGCCCTGGTCAGCTATTGCCTCATTCCTTTGAGGCTCTCTGAGCTGCAGACACACGTTCCTTCGGTCCTGCATCCAGGGTTAGTCCAAAACACAATAAAACAATAAAATATTAGTTTATACAGCCTTAGCTGTCTTGGTTCTAACTTTGGGTCTCCAAAATGGAACCCTAGGTCGAACCGACGCCTACTGTTCCCTCAACGGGGAACGCGTCCTCACCTACTCCTTTCGGGAGAATGTACCTGATGACAACCGCTCCTTTGGTTGGACTTTTGCCTGACGGTCCTTTGCCAGGTCTTGGATGCCGAGCTGTCCTTCGCCCGATGCCTAGCTGTCCTTCGCTAGGGCTTTGTTTCCTGGCAGCCCTTCGCCAGGTGCCTAGCAGCCCTTCGCTAGGGCTTTTACCCTGGCATTCCTTCGCCAGTGCCTAGCAGTCCTTTGCTAGGGCTTTTCACTCTAGCATTCCTTCACCAGTGCATAGCAGTCATTCGCTAGGGCTTTTCACTCTGGCATTCCTTTGCCAGTGCCTAGCAGTCCTTCGCTAGGGCTTTTTACTCTACACACTATAGTAACTTGTTAGACAACAAGTAAGACTTAACTTTTGAACCCTGTTGCCATTATCAAAACACAGGTTTGACTTTGGTGCTTTCTGCACCAACAATCTCCCCCTTTTTGATTTATGGCAACCCTAGTTCAAAATGTTAAGTTTAATCAAAAGCAAAAAAAAATTTGTTCCCTCCCCCTGGAGAGAATCTCCCCCTAGATTTTTCAAAAATTCGTGGGGTTAAAAACATTACTTAGAATGATTTTGTACTTTGAAAACTTAAGTTCAGGTACTTTGGAAATCTTTTGATAACTTAAGTTTAAATGAGTTTAGAGTACTAAAAAATTTGAAGCCTTATGTTTAAAGTACTCAAAAAGTTTTGAAAATATTAATTTAAGTACTTAGTAAGAAAAACTTAAGTGCTTAGTAAAGTTTTGAACAGCTTTAAGTACTTAGAAAAATGCTCCTTAAGTTTAAAGTACTCAAAAGTTTTGAAAAGATTAAGTTAAGTAAAAAAACATTTAGTAAATTCTTGAGAAGCTTAAGTACTTTTAGAAATTATTTTCGAAAAGCTTAAGTAAGAAAATTTTGAAAAAGCTTTTGAAAACTTTAAAAAAACTTTAGTAAATTCTTGAGAAGCTTAATTATTTTCGAAAAGCTTAAGTAAAAAAACTTAGAAAATTTTGAAAAAGAAAACTTAAGTACTTAGAAATTTTTGAAAAGCTTAGAAAATTTTTAGAACTTGGTACTTTTTTAATAAAGGATAGAGTTTTTAAAAAATATTTTTGAGTTAAAAAAAATTAAAAAATTTAAACTCTCTCCTTTCCTATCTCTCCCCCTTTGCCATATATCAAAAAACCAGATAATTATAGCAGAAAGTAAATTTCAGAACGGAAATAAATTTTATAAGGAAAATACTTGCATGACTTTGCTGTACTGACCCAGGACTTAGACCAAATCAGTTGATTTTTTTCTTGTAGGGACCTGTCTAACCCATTTAGCTACTTACTAACTGTTATAAACAGTAGCTTTTGCTAGGGTTAGTCAAGTTAAGTGTTTCTGTTCAAGTTAGACTTTCTAAGCTTGACACTTAACTTGATTGCTATATAAGTTGTATTTAGTGCCCCAATTACTGCAGATGCACTGACTTAAAGCATCTTGAATTAAGGCAAAGACCTAAGCATCTCAACCCATTCTAGGTTATCAATCAAAAGTACCCTAAGGTGCTTGTGAGATGCTGGCTTCTAAATCTATAGGTGCATGCAGTTCTAGGGTTAGGGCCTAGGCTAAGTCCATTTGCAAAAAAAAGCCCTAATTTTGAAAGGGGGTAGTTTTGAAAGAAAACTAAGTCGAAAAAGAAAAACAAACTGATTTTGAAATTAAGTAAAACAGTTTTAAAATTGATTTTTAAATCAAGTAAAGCAAAGGAAAAAATAAAGTTGATCTATTCTACAGAGCACAATCCAGACCAGATACTCAAGTCAAAGAAGTAGGTTAACTAGTCAAACAGGGGTGCAGTACAGTCAACCATGAGTCAAGTTTTTAGTTACTTAATACAATGTCGAAAATGATCTAACTAGGATGAAGGGCCAGGGTGGTCAGATGAGCCAGGCTGCCATGATCAAAATAGTATCATCATCTCGTGATACTGTGCATCACTGGCCTCCCGCTCAGCTCTAAGGGCGCTCATATACTCGGTGTAGTAGCCCCGATTTGTCTCCAAGTCTTCGGCATGATTGGCTTCGATTTCTTCTCGGAGGCTTTGGACATGTGACTCCAGCTGTGTCACTCGATCGTAGAGTGTCGGTGGAGGAGGCTCGTTTATGTGTGCTCGGGCCGCTGTTGCTATGTCTCCAACATCGACTTCTACCTCCTCGTCTGAGTTGATCGGAGGGCCGGCCTGCTGTCGTCTCCAGCTCAAAACCCCGGTGGCCGATACCTCTAGGCCGGCTAAAGAGAAGTTCCTAAATCCTATTTCGTCAAAGTTGGTCATAGCGGTGATTTCACCTACGGTAATGTCACAACCGTGGTGATGAAGGAGAGAGGTGATGATGTGGCAGTATGGGGTGCGCACTCGTCCCTGGGTCGTGACACTAGACGCATGCAGAATAGTGTGAAACATGTGTAGTCCAATGTCAATGTCAAGGTGATGGACGAGGGCATACAGGAGGAAGGCATGAAAGGGTCGAATAGTCCCGAGATCCCTAGTGGAAAGTGGTAAGATACAGCGGACCATGACTCTATATAAGGCATAGTCCTGTGCCTGAAGGTCAACGGCTTGGAATCGTCTATTTGGGGGGAGTCTAGCTTCCCTATAAAAATAGGAGTGGATAGTGTCTAAGGTGATGTGAGAGTAGGGAGGATCAAATGGAGGAGTCCTAGGTGGGTAGCAGCAGAATATGGACTGGGAGGGTCGCAGTCCAAGAAATCGGTTTAGCAAACTAGGGGTGATAGATAGAGGTATCCCTTGAACGGTAGTGTGAAACATGAGATTATCTTCGCGAACTATGTTATTGTAAAACTCTGCACATAATGATTCATTAATGGTGTGGGTGCAGAATACAAGATTGTCTAATTGATAGAAATTTATGATATTCATGGCTACGGGGCATGATTGGGTAAAGAAATGTCGATTAAGATAGCTTGTCTTAATGGGCTTGTAAATGGTTTGAGCAAACTTATTGCATAATTCTAGGGTAGGGAATCTAGGGTCAGGACTTGGTTCGGCACCGGGGTTGGCCGAGTTTGGTCGGCGTCTTCTAAGTTAAGGGAATTAAAAGAAGCATGACATTATTGCATTAAAAATAAATTTAAATGCAAAAAAAATGAATAACAATTATACCAGGCAGCTCGGGGAGGCATGGTTGAGGATGAGGACTTGCAAGATCTCCTTGGAGGGAAAGAAGTGAAGAAGGAAATTGATTTTGGTGTGGGAAGAGAGGGGGAATTCGGGTGCCTTATATAGGCACATCAACGGGGGCGCCCGGGAGCTTCCGGGCGCCCGGGTCAGTGGTCTTTGCCTTTGGCAGAGACCGCAGCTGGATGGGGGCGCCCGGGACACTCCGGGCGCCCGGGTCAGGGCGTGTCTGTAGCTTTTGCTGCATTGACGGTGATAGGGGTGCCCGCGTGGTTCCGGGCGCCCTGGTCAAAGGCAGATTCAGCTTTTACGCCTCGAGAGAGGGAAAAGAACTGGTGGGGGCGCCCGCGTGGTTTCGGGCGCCCGGGACTTTATAGAAAAAGACAAGTTTTATGTCTTGTCATCGTTTGACCATGGTTTAATCGGTTTGACCAAGGTTTGAATTACTTTGACTGCTTTGACTTGTGGTTTGACTATTTTGACCATGGTTTGACCATGTTGACCATGACCTTAACTATAGGATTAACTCATAATATAGGTATTTAAGGTATTTCTAATTGAATCTTAATCTTACTGTCTCACCCAATCTAGGGTTTTCAACCAAGTTGGCCTTATAGTTTCGTGAGACAGGTTTTTATAATTAAAATTTATTTTGAAAAATTATTATTTATTTTGAAAACATTAAATTAATTTTTGAAAAACAGTTAAGTTTATTTTGAAAGGATGTTTGACTCTATGCTTAACTGAAAATTGTGTTAGATTTGAATTTTACAAAAAGTAATTTGAATTTGAAATTCAAAAATTGGCTTCCAGGTCTTGGCGAGGCACTAGGCCTTCTTTGGCCGCAGCCTTATTGGATCATCAACCCTTTCCTTGACAAAGCCGTTTAATGAAGTTTCATTTTCAAAATTAATCTTTGAAAAAGTTCTGGTCTAACTAGTTTGGGTTTTGGATCGGTAGCTTCGGCTAGTTTCACCAGTCTAAAGAGACCAAGTTAACTTGATCTTATTAGAATTGATTTCCCTAACGTACTATCATCTCACCTCCACCCAATACTATGTTGTCAAGTTTCAGTTAAGTTTGTTTAGTCCTTAAACTAACCTAAGTCTAAGCATGGTAAATTGCAGAAATTTAAATAAACAATCAATCAGACAATTTGCAAGAATATAATTCTATTTAACAATAAAAATAGTTTTCAATTTTGCTCCCCCTGGACTATAGCCACGATAATGATTAGGCAAGATGTGAATCTTGTCCTTGGGGATCCAATATTGATTTGATCCAGTTGGTTGGTTCAGGCACAGTTTAGGTACCCATGCCTGAACTTTACCTCTGGACTGATTCAGTACAGCAAAATACGATCTTTGTCGGGATTTGGTTCTGTAGCCAAGTCCGGATCGATTTAGAATGGACTTCTGTTTTCCAAGAATCATGTCAAGATTTTTGGAACCAGAAGTAAATCGTTCTAAGGCCGCTCTAAGATCCTTAACCTGAGTTTTCAGGGAGGAGTTTTCTTTCTCAAGTTTTTCAACTTGAGTAGGAGTTCCTTCTTGAACGTTCTCGGTTAATGATTTAGAGTCAGCTCCCTCTTTCAGGAGTTTTACTTCCTGTCGGAGGGATTCGACTCGGAGTTTGGCTTTCGCCAAATCTCGAGAAAGATAAGAGATAAGTTCGTTTAATTGACGTTTATTAAAACCGCTTACCTTGATTTCGCCGTCTTCTGAAAAGGTTAGCTTGCCGTTGTCCTTTTCTGATTTAGACTCGGTCTCGACTTCTTCTGAGGCGGTCAGGGCTAGAAGGTTGGACTGGGGTGCTTCTTCTTCTTCTTCGGAGGAAGATTCGTCCCAGGTTTCTTGGAGTGCCTTTTTCCTTCTTATCTTCTTGGACTCCTTTAGATTTGGACATTCTGTCTTGTAGTGGCCCTTCTTCTTGCACTCGTAGCAGGTTACGTTGGGCTTGTGTTTGTCACTTGCTGGTTCAGCTGGTTCATCCTTTCTTCGGCTTGTCCTCCGTGTGTTGGCTTGGTTCTTCAATTTTTTATAGTAACTTCGGGCCAGTCGGACCAGCTCAGATTGATCTCCTTCTTCATCTTCTACGTCTGAGTCTGAGTTAGACTCGGGTTCAGGTTGAGGTTTCTTCTTTGTTGATTTTCCAGTTTTTCCTGCAAAAAAGGCAATACTCTTCTCGGCCATATTGCAGTTAGTTTGTTCATGAAGTTCTAACTCAGAAAATAATTCATCTAATTTAATTTTAGAGAGATCCCTTGAAACCTTGTATGCATCTACCATAGATGCCCACAAGGTATTTCTAGGGAAAGCGTTTAGGGCATACCTTATTAGGTCACGATTTTCGACCTTGTGACCTATAGTGTGAAGACCGTTCATCAATTCTTGGATGCGTGCGTGGAGTTGGGCTGCTGTTTCGTTGTCAGCCATCTTGATGGTGTACAATTTGTTCAGGAGCAGATCCCTCTTGCTGATCCTGGTGTCTGATGTTCCTTCGTGTAACTCGATCAATTTTGCCCACAGCTCCTTGGCACTGTTGAAGGGGCCTACTCGGTTCAGCTCTTCCATTGTTAGCCCGCATTGTAGGGTTTGTGTTGCTTTTGCATCGACTTCTATTTTGCGCTTCAGGGTGGTGTCCCATTCTGAGTAGCTTTGAGGTAAGCCTTCAGCATTTGTGGGAATCTCCAGTCCGGATTGGATGATAATCTACATGTCCACCTGAGTTTTCAGGTGGACCTCCATACGACTTTTCCAGTACGAAAAGTCTTCTCCACTGAAAAGTGGAGGTCTGGCGGTGCTAAATCCCTCTTGCATGGCCATATGATCTGAAAAGTAAGAAAACTAACAAAAAAAATTTCCCAAGACTAGGTCTTGGATTAGTAGTGTGGGATGAATAAAATGTAATAACGAGGGGTGTTGCACCAACCTCGAAAAAAAATTCGAACGGAATATTTCACGAAAATTCGAACGAGAAAAAGAAAATAAAAATTTCGAAAAAAAATTTTCAAACTGGTGGTTGCACCAGGTTTGAACTTCCCCGCTCTGATACCACCTGTTGGATCGAGAAAACCAATAGAGGGGGGGGGGTGAATATCGGAAATCGTTCGGATTTTAGGATTAGAGCAGTTATCAGCGGAATAAAACAATCAAACGCAAACACAGTAATTTTACTTGGTTCGGAGCCTAGGTCGACTCCTACTCCAAGGCCCACGGTCGTTGACCGTTTACTTTGGGCAATTCTATATGAGGCGCAATGAAAGTTTACAAATATTGATTTACAAATACAGTATAGTAAACTTAACAACAAGAAAGCTCTTCTTTTTACCGACGTCCGATGAAGGTTGACTTTTTCAGAGCAGCGGGACGTCGTCGGCTTAAGTTGGGAGGTTTCCGGAGCGAGTCGCGAGAGCGGAAGAGCGTAGAAGCATTGATTGGAAGTTTTTTTTTGTGAAGCTTGGGGTTGAGGGCCCTTTATATAGGGCCTGGGGGCGCCCGGAACGTCGGGGGCGCCCCCCCACGTGTCATCTGATCCGGTCAAAGCTCGGTCACTTCTGATCCCTTCAACTTCGGGATCAGCATTGACCGGGGCGCCCGGAGTGCTCCGGGCGCCCGGATTGACCGGGTCAAACTTCTATCTTTTTGGCTTCGAGGGGAGCTGCTTCGGTGGCTGTCATTGGGGGCGCCCGCAGCGCTCCGGGCGCCCGGGAGCACGGGGGCGCCCGGAAGTTGCACTGTCGAAGCTGCTTTGCTTTCTTGTGTTTTGTGTTCACCTTGGGGGCGCCCGGGACACTCTGGGCGCCCTGGTCAGCTGTTGCCTCATTCCTTTGAGGCTCTCTGAGCTGCAGACACACGTTCCTTCGGTCCTGCATCCAAGGTTAGTCCAAAACACAATAAAACAATAAAATATTAGTTTATACAACCTTAGCTATCTTGGTTCTGACTTTGGGTCTCCAAAATGGAACCCTAGGTCGAACCGACGCCTACTGTTCCCTCAACGGGGAACGCGTCCTCACCTACTCCTCTCGGGAGAATGTACCTGATGCCAACCGCTCCTTTGGTTGGACTTTTGCCTGACGGTCCTTTGCCAGGTCTTGGATGCCGAGCTGTCCTTCGCCCGATGCCTAGCTATCCTTCGCTAGGGCTTTGTTTCCTGGCAGCCCTTCGCCAGGTGCCTAGCAGTCCTTCACTAGGGCTTTTCACTCTGGCATTCCTTCGCCAGTGCCTAGCAGTCCTTCGCTAGGGCTTTTCACTCTGGCATTCCTTTGCCAGTGCCTAGCAGTCCTTCGCTAGGGCTTTTTACTCTGCACACTATAGTAACTTGTTAGACAACAAGTAAGACTTAACTTTTGAACCCTGTTGCCATTATCAAAACACAGGTTTGACTTTGGTGCTTTCTGCACCAACAGGTATCTCTCAGGCTGACGACATATCCTATCAGATTTGCGAAGAGGTTTGTCTACTTGAACAAGTTGTTGCTCCACAACTCTTGTGCAATAATCTCATTATCCACAACACCTTATGGTGCTTGTTCAATATCCATCAAGGCCTCAATAGTATTTGCATCTTCAACTTCTTTAAGATGGATTTTACTCCCACTGTTTCTTCTAGAAATAAACTCTCTTTCAAGAAAAATGTCATTTCTAGCGACAAACACTTTGCCTAGTGTGGGATTGTAGAAGTAATATCCTTTCGTTTCCTTGGGATATCCTACAAAATAGCACTTATTAGTCCATAAGCCTCACAACCCCAAATCCTCATAAAAGACATTGTGGGACTTTTCCCAGTCCATATCGTATATGGTGTCTTTGTAACAACCTTTGATGGAGCTCGGTTAAGTGTGAAAAGAGTCGTCTCTAGTGCGAATCCACAGAAGGAAGTAGGAAGATCTGTCTGACTCATCATCGATCGTTCCATATCTAATAGAGTATGATTTTTCTGCTCAGACACACCATTCCATTGTTGTTCCAGGTGGAGTGAGTTGGGATATGATCCCACACTCTGCTAGATGGTTATGAAACTCTTGGCTAAGGTATTCACTACCTTGATCTGATTGAAGCATCTTAATACTCTTGCCAAGTCAGTTTTGTACTTCACTCTTGAAATCTTTGAACTTTTCAAAGGATTCCGACTTGTGTTTCATGAGATACACAAAGTCGTATTTACTGATACCATCAGTAAAAGTGATGAAGTACTGATAGCCTTCTCTAGCTACGACATTGAAAGGACCACATACATTAGTATGTATGAGTCCTAACAAGTCTGTCACTCTTTCATCATGTCCACTGAATGGAGTCTTGGTCATCTTGCCTTGAAGACAAGATTCACATGTCTCATATGATTCAAAATCAATAAGTCCAGTAATTCATCCTTATGGAGCTGGGATATGCGACTCTCATTTATATGACCTAAGTGACAATGTCAGAGATACGTTTGGTTCAAATAATTTGGTTTGAACCATTTGGTATTTATGTTATAGATTGGGTTCTCTAAGTCTAGAACATAAAGTTCATTCATAAGTGATGCACTGAAATAGAACATGTCATTTAACATTATAGAACAATATTTGTCCTTTATGATAAATGAAAAGCCTTTATTGTCCAAACAAGATACAAAAATTATGTTCTTAGTTAGTGCAGGTACATAAAAGCACTCCTCTAGTTCTAAGATAAGCCTAGTGGGCAAAGACAAGGAATATGTTCCTACAGCTATAGCAGTAACTCTTGCGTCATTGACTACTCGTAGGTCCACTTCGCCCTCTGTCAACGATCTAGCTCTTCGAATGCCTTGCACATTAGTATAAATGTGAGATGCGCAACCGGTATCTAATACCCAAGAAGAAGAAAAGATAGATTGACTTCTATAACAAAAATACCTGAGGCAGAGGTCTCACTTCTTTTCTTCCTCTAGGTAGAGTATGCAATTCCGCTTCTAATGTCCGGTCTCCCACAGTGGAAGCAAGTCCCTTCCTTAGCACTCTTTGCCTTTGGCCTTTAGTGCAGTAGAGTTGGCCTTGCCTTTGGCTTAGGTCTTACCCTTGCCCTTAGGCTTTCATTTTCCTTTACCCTTATGTACCATCAGTACATTACTAATCTTGGTTTTCTTGAGATTGAGTTCAGTAGTTCTCAACATGCTAAGCATCTCAGGCAATGACTTGCCAATTTCGTTCATGATATAGTTCATGACAAAGTGATTCTACCCTTCCGGCAACGATTGTAGGATAAGGTCCGTGGTCAATTCTTGACCTAGTGGAAATCCTAGTCTTTCAAGGTTCTTGACATACCAATCATCTTGATTACGTGAGTTCCTATGGGAGTTACTTCTTACATCTTGCATATAAATAGGGCCATAGACACCTCAAACCGCTCGTGCCTAGCTTGCCCTTGATATAGTTGTTTTAAGTGCTCAACCATATTATGTGCATCCATGTTCTCATGTTGCTTCTGAAGCTCAGAGTTCCTGGTGGCAAGCATGAGGCATGATACATCAAGTGTATCATTGCTTCTTGTAAGCATCATTTTTGGCGCGAGTGATGGGTGTTTCTGGAAGTGGTTACTCTAGGATGTATAGTTTTCATTCTTGCTTGAGGACGATTCTCAAGTTTCTGTACCAGTCCAGGAAATTAGCTCAGTTGAGTTTGACCTTCTCAAGGACGGATCGTAGAGAGAGTATTTGATGTGGTAGATGACATGGTGATCTACAACAGTAAAATATACAGAAATAAGTATCATATCTAAATCATTTAATTAGGTCTTTAATTAAATGACACTCCCACTAAATCATAGAGCTTTGGTAGGGGCTAGTCATGGATGTGGGCAAACTTAATTTGCCCACACTACTAACTCTAAACCAAATAGCGACTATATTCATGTGGGACAAAATCCATATTATACCTCATCTTGAGTTAACTTTAGCTAATCGCCCAAGACTTAGTATAATTAGGTAGGTAATATTTTACCAATTACATCTTATACAACTCTTGAAAACAGAGGGTCAAGATCCACATTACACATAATCTTGAGTTAGCTTTGGCTAATCACCCAAGACTTAGTATAATTGTTCTCTTACCCATTTTCCCAACTTTTGGGATATCCCTCTACGTTTCTCAATCCAATTGAGGCGACTTAGTTAAGTCTCATCCAAAGTTTAATAGCGGAGAATCACAATTGTCCTCTCGCACTCTACCAAGATAAAATCCGTCGCTTTATTTTGGTAAACCCAACAACAAATGATCGAGGTAGTTTATGAGTATCAAACTTTGGTAGGCATATCAAGTTGACTTAATTAAGATAAATATTTATCTTATCATGCATCACATACAGATATTACATATATCAACATATAAGCAGTAAAATGTGACATGGTTATGGCCCGTATACTACGATCTTCTCAAGCCAATAAGAAAATCAATGGTCAACCTAGGGATAGAATCTTCTCCAAGTGCATCCTTCGGTCATCATGTGTCGTCGGCATCCTTCTTGTAACTTCATCCTTCAATGGGCATTCCACTCCTCATTTTGTATATTACAAATTAAGAAAACTCGAGTTACATTTGAGTCTAAATCTATTTTACAACTAGAAAAATAGAGATAAGGCATGATACACAGGTCGTATTATGAATTACATTACAACATGCACACACACATACATCGAATCACATTGAGTTTAAGACCATAACCATGCACCATGTCATCATCCACACATAATAGATTTAAGACATCAATTTTTATTATGATTATAAAAATGCTCATGAGTCGAAACCATAGGTTATAAAATTTGTTGAGTACAATCAAACCATAGCACACTTTCATATTTCATATGATGATGTTATAGACTTTTAGTTTGATCAACACAAACTTTTGTATCTCGACAAATGCTCATACATTATACAATCCATAACAAAATTATGTCCTATTTCTATACCATATATAAAAGTTTTTCTAAACTTTGTACAATCTTTCGCAAGTGGCATTGATACCACTGTAGGGATCTATAGGTAAAAATATTTAAAAATTACAACGGAAATAATAGATCCCACGAGCGATCCATCTGAAAGAAAACTCATACAAAGTTAATTTACAAATTCCTATGTATAGGTATACCTTTGGCGTGTGCCTTTCGCTTATCCCGCTTGTCTGAGGTATGCCGGATCTCTTGCACGTTCAAGTGTCCGTGCCTCTATGTGTATCCACACGAACATGAGCTCTCAAGCTTTAAAGAAGAATTACCTTTGTGGTGCTAGCCGTAAGAGGAGATTCACAAAGTAAGAAGGAGAAGGAGAAGAGGGATTTCAGCCAAGAGAAGGAAGGGAAGAAAAAATGACAAGTTCTCAATCCAAATGACAAGAAAAACTCTTTTATACTCATCCCATGAATATGAAGAGGAACTTTTCATCATCCAATAAAAACTCAATTAGAGCACATTTTCTCATGTGACTCTTCAACTTCTCTTCATCCAATGAAGAAGAACTATTCATCTTCCTCTATTATTAATTTATAAAATATTTTAATGAATTAATATCTCATTCAAATATTGTTATGTCTAATCTAAATGACTCTAACTCAAATTAGATCTCAATTCTATAATTCAATTGGATTCACTTGAGTGTAACTCAATTAATCTAATTCAGATCAAATCTTAGTCAAACTAAGATCAATTAATTTCCGAAGTATCGTGTCCTTAGTGTGTGACCCAATAGGTTCTCGTAATGTTGGTAATGTATCTAAACCGCTTTAGACACATAAGTAATGAGCGACATCTAGCAATGCATCATTGTTACCCAAGTGATAAGAAAATCGAGATTTGATTTAACCTCCGTGACTATGACAATATATGACCTTGTCCTTCTATCCTCGATATCTAGATTGATCAATGAGGCATAGACTGTGTCATCCTCGATCAACCATTATGTTTCTTGATCCTCGAGTAAACTCACTCAAATAAATGAGCTTAATATCTTATATTGAGTCATTTGAGCATGGTCATGTGTTTTAGTAGTCCTACTCGATCAAGGGGCCCACGGATATCACTCCCGTCATATGGAAGGGATAGATCTCATCTACATCACTCACATCCCTCTGCATAATTCATTACATACCCAGTGTTACCTTTATAGTCCACCCTGTTATGGGTGACGTTTGACAATATCAAACTACACAACTCCTTATGTAGTGAACCGTAGTGACTTTAAATCTAAGGACTATTTATACTAATAGTCACATGAGAAAGTTTATGACACTCATATGACAATCTATGAAAATTTCTCATGGTGAATCAATTCAGTACACATTCTCTAATGTATACCCATGTGTCAACTTGATATCATATATCTATGACTTGTGAGCTCAAGTAATCAATTGACCTACATGTTAGTCTCCATGCATTAATATTGTCCTTGAATATTAATGTTTGACTAAGAATGGTTTAGTGTAGTATTCTCTACATCATCTCACTATCAATTCAACCAATCGATATGATGTAGATAAGAACCTACTACCCAAGGACATTATTATACATAATTATTTGACATAAATATAAAGTATAATAACCAAATATATCTTTGTTAATGATAGAATATGATACAAAAAGTCTTTAGTCAATCATCACATAATTGGCTCTAGGGCTCCTACTAACATTAACAAGATTTCCTAGAATTGTGTCAGATTGGGGAGATATTCAAACCAAGAAATTTATTATTTTTTAAAAAATTAAATACATATATTGAAAATACTTTTTCTTGATTGGAAAATCTTTAAGACACATAGGAAATTTTTCTTGTGGTCAATAAGATTCTTAGAATTATGTTAGATATAGGGAAATTCAAATCAATAAAGTACCTATTTTTTCAAATTTTACTCAAGTACTTAGTGTTCTCTAAAATATTTTCTAAAAAAGCTACTTGATTTATAAATTAAAAAAAGGAGGATTTTTGAAAAGTATGTTTTCTTTAAAAAATCTTAAATATTTTCAAAAATCGTATTGTTGGTGCAAATTTAAAAATCTTTATTATTGCCTTCTATTTCTTTTTGATGTGTATCAAAGGGGGAGAGAGTACTTATGTATGTTAGATTTTCTTCGATTTTCCCCTAAGTATTGACCTAAAACCCTTAGACTAAAACCTAACTTAAGAAGATTGTCAAACATCAAAAAGGGAAAGATTGTTGGTACAAAGAGCATCAGACATGAACAGTCAACCTCTATTGTTTCGACGTTTAACAATATACTAAGGTCTGGTCAAAGTGATCAAGAGAAAGCCAAACAGGACCTGATGTTTGGTAGGATAAACCCAGGTTTGATCAAAGGGTTAGTCAAACAAGACTTGATGTTTGGCAAAGTAAATAGTACCCAGGGTTGGTCAGTTTTACCAAGGAATAAGCCAAACAGGACTTGATGTTTGGCAGAGTGACTAAACCCATATCTGGTCAGATAGACCAAGGATTGATCCAAACAGGACTTAATGTTTGGCAGAGAGAAGTCTAGTCAAGATTAAGATGACTAGCAAAGAAGTCTTTATGTGGCACGAAGTCTTGGGCAAGGGTTGGGCACTGAAGTCCTGGTTCTGAGAATTGGGCAAGTCTTGACCTGCAGGGTTGAGCATGAAGTCCTGGTCAGGGATCGGGCAATAAAGACTTGGTAATAGAAGTCAAGCATGAAGATTTGGTGCGGCGGACCGAGCAGAAGACTTTGTCGAGCAGGGATCACGGACAGGAGTTGAGATAGGTCGAGGTCGAACGTCGTCAAGTTCAGGATTCTCAAAGGCCAAGCAAAAGTCCAACCGGAGGTCCCGGTTGGCAAAATATATCTTCTCCTGAGAGGAGTAGGTAAGGACACGTTCCCTGGTGAGGGAACAGTAGGCGTCGATTGACCTAGGATTTCATTTGAAATCCAAAGTCAGAACCAGACAGCTCTGGCTGTCAATCATTAAGGCTTAGGATTATTTGTTTTGTCTTGTGTTTGTTTGTCTTGCAAGAACCTAGAGTTGGAGGGAAGATAGGAGAGCAAACGCAAGAAAACAATAACCTGGGAAAGGGCTTCCTAGGTGCCTCAATAGCTCCCAGGCGTCTGGGATGCAAGTCTTATCTCTGCGCCGAGTACGCCAGTTCGGATCAAGTTTTGACCGCAATGAGGGGTCGAGTGCAACAGTTCAGAACATCCATTCACACATACGCTTACTCATTCTATGCAAAAGAAAAGTACTGAGACGAAGCTCTGCAACCAAGGACTCCAGGAGGAAGTGCACGACGCTTCGAAGTTCCAGATTGGTTGGGATCGTCATCTTCTATTGGGTTTGCATTTAGTTATAACTTGTAATTCTTTATCATTATTTTGCTTGTACTCTCAACTGTAAGACATGTTTCTTCGCCTCAGAAATGCAGAAAGGAGACTACTAGTGGACAGGCGCTACCCATAATTTGGCCTTGGATGTACTGACCCTAAGGGGTTGGGAACCAACTATATCCCGCGTGTTCGTGTTGTGTTTGCTTTTACTTTTCTTATTCCGTAGCTACTAACAACTCAAATATTAAGTGAACAATCAATGAAGATCCTGTTAGATCGATGTCGTCTTACTAGAGGGGGTGAATAGCAATTTTCGATTTGTTCTTCCTACAAGGTTAGCGTGAGCAAGCGGAAACAATAATAATACAATCAAACAACGCTAACACAAACCTATTTACGTGGTTCGGAGATGAAGCTCCTACTCCACGATAGTCCGTGAGGTGGATGATCCCTCTATCCTTCGGCAGATCACTCCCCGGATGCCCTCCGGCTAGCTCGTGTAGCTCCTTGTGGGTGGAGAAACCTCGGCACAATCCCAAGTACACTTTCTGAACACTAAGACTACTAACAAGCTCTAACCAAGCTTGTTTCGTCAGAAGCTCCTAGCCCAAGCTGAGTTCTCTTAAATAGAACTCTAAGCTGAAACCCTCGCCACCAGTTGACTGCTCCTAGGGCAGTCGACTGGTCCCAGCCAAACAGCAAGCCAACGGCTAGCTGTAATGGCTAGTTTTCGAGTTTACCAGTCGACTGCTCCTAGGGCAGTCGACTGGTCCAGGGTCAAAAACTTTTTGTGAGTTCTGTGGCCTTTATCAGTCGACTGCCCTCATGGGCAGTCGACTGGTCCACCCTCACACCTAAGGTTTTCCTTCCCGAGTACACTTCTCTCAGCACTCGAACCCTAGGATTCCCCGAGTACAATCACTCATTACTCAGACCCTCACAACTCAGCTGACTCTTCACCAGCAGCCTCGATCTGTTGCCTTCGCGCCCTCTTCATCTTTGGCTCCCGTCCCTCGGATGCGCACACAAGCCTCCAGCTTGCCTCTATGCCATCCTTCACACATGCCTCGAAGTCCGTGCCCTTCGGCTCGTCGTCCCTGCTATCCATAGTCCCTCAGGTGCGCACACAAGCCCGCGGCTTGTCTCCTAGCCACCCTTCACCGTTTCCGAAGCCGTCCAGCTAAGTCAATATGTGTAACCTGCAATCCTGCACACTCACATACACATATCAAAACACAAGGGTAAATCTAATTTAAACCCTTTGCCCAAACATCAAAACACATGATCACTCCGGATCATAGATTGCCCCAACAATCTCCCCCTTTTTGATGTTTGGCAATACGTTTAAGTTAGGGAAAACAAATAGCAATAAATAACACTAACAATGCTAAACAAACATTTAGACTTACGTTGTCAAGACTCCATCTTGGACTTACACCGTCAATGCATATGCAATGCAACCATGCATGGATCCTATCCCAAGGAATCCCTACACCTAACCTCCCCAAGTTAGGAATTTTTACCAAAACGGGCTTTTTAAAACCTATCCCAAGGCTCCCCCTACATGGACTTACAAAGGCTTTTTAAGAACCTTTCCAAGGTTCCCCTAATGCCAAGAATGGACCAACCATGCTCCCCCTTCACCTAAGCTCCCCGTAAACCTAGGATTTCTTGCAAAGGTGTGTTTGGTTTCCCAAATTAAACCCAACACTTCTCTCCCTTTGCCTAACATCAAAAAGATCCAACAATTTCCCCCTTATTGGACTCTTTAACCTTTAAATGATTATAAACATAGTGTACAACCCCCCACAAGGTTCCTCACTTGTTTCACACAATTTGGACACTTTTAGCTGCTGAATACCCAATCCAGCCTGTATCAGTTGACTGCCCCTGGGGCAGTCGACTGGCACGCTGAAAAATAATTTTTCAGCTTTTTGAATCCAAATTCAGAAATGCGCCAGAAATTCCACAAATCTCCAAAAATTCCCAAATTTTATGGAGATGTTTGTGGTACCCATACCTACTTGGGAAAAATACATTCAAAAATGTATCTATCATCATTCCCAAGTTTGACACAAAACCCAAAACTACCTAATTAGTTCAATGAAACCTTGACCTAAAGTCCTAGTTTTGGTTTCCTCTTGATGTCTTTGCCCATACCAACCCACAATGCATCCCTAGCATTGATTTATATGGTATTTTCACATCAAAAACCAACCCTCATGCTATATGACCCACCCCAATGTCATATTTTCATGCATGAAACACATAATCCATGTTACAAAACCCAAGAATTGAGACTCAAGTCCGTCTCCAATCCTTTTGGCATATTCCATGGTCCATCTAGACCTCTAGGAGAACACCTCCCGAGATCCATTCACCATATATCCCAAAGGCTCCTAGAGCTCCCCCTTGAGCTCTTAGCCCTAGCCACCTCCCTAGGTGACTCAATCAATACTAGACCACACCGGTGTTCCCCCGGTGACTCTTGGCCTACAAACCTAACATTCTTAACCTTAGACACCTTGTCCTTGGTTAAGTCATTCCTTTTACCTTTAAATGGCACCCCTTGTCATTTTTGGACTTCTCCTTCTTGCTATAGTTATATGCTACCCTAGCATACTTCTTCCTATTGGCATTGGAGACCTTAGACCGGCATACCAACCTCGATCTATCATGGTTGGGTTTTAGACCACCCAACATCATGTCTAAACCCTTAGATCCAATAGCGAATCTCAATAGGTTTTCTCTAACTTATCAACCCTTGCCCTCAAGGCTTGATTTTCCCTTTCTAAGCTTTTAACTCTAGAGTCCACATGTCCACCTTGGACATTCCTAGACCTACCCATCTTCCTAGGCATATGTCTCCCCTACTTGGGATTAATGCCTTGATCCTTAGGTCCAAAGGTCTTGAATTTTTCATGATGCATACTTTTCCTAGGGTTTTGATCTACAATATTAACCCTACTCTTATCATGATATTTAAATCCATGATTATTCTTAACAAGCATGTAAGAATTTGAAATTGGATTTAATTTTAAACAAGAAATTATCTTTCCTTTTACCTTTGAAGCTCCCCCTTGACTTGAGCTCCTCTTCTTTTCCAATTTCTCCCACTTCCTCAAATGTGTCATTTTCTTGATTTCACCTTTCTTTGGGCACTTGGTGTGGTAGTGCCCTAGCTCTCCACATGTGAAGCATCTAATTCTTTTTCTTTTCTCTTGGGCTTCCTTATTCCTACAACCCATGTTAGATTTAGAAGAAATTGAATTGGGTTTAGGGGTTATCTCCTTTTTACCTAATGGACACTTATCCTTGTAGTGTCCCTTCTTATTGTATCCAAAGCAAATGATGTGCTCCTTTGATTTGGCTTTGGTGGAGGTGGATACTTCTTCTTGCTCCGGTGTTGAGGATGACCTTTCCTCCCCCTCAATCCTTGATGTGGAGACTTTTTCACATTCTTCCTCACTTGAGGATGTGGATGTTGGATCGAGAATAACGATAGAGGGGGGGGGGTGAATATCGTAAAATGTTTTCGGATAAAACTTTAAGAGAATAAGCAGCGGAAATTAAAAACACAAAGAAAGACACGAACACAAGGATTTACTTGGTTCGGAGTCGCGGTCGGCTCCTACTCCAAGGCCCACAGTCCTTGACCATTTACTGCGGCAATTCTATAATGCGCAAAGTGTTTTACAGAGAATGGTACAGAAATTTTGCAATAAAGGAAAAGAGAGTTACTCTTGTGATCGACGCCTGGTATGGATCGTACTTCGGTGCGTAAGGATTCGTCGGCGCTTCAATTTCGAGATGGAAGGCTTCTGGAGCAGAGCGCTTGAGTCGAAGAGCGTAGTAGCGTTGGAAAGATGTGTCAAGAAGGCTTGGGGGTCGAGTCCTTTATATAGTGAACCTGGGGGTGCCCGGGACGTTGGGGGCACCCTCCACGTGTCACCTGATTTGGTAAACTCTCGGTCAGCCGTTATCCCTCTAGGATCAGGCTGAGGTTTCACCGGGGGTGCCCGGGACGCAGGGGGCGCCCGGGTTGACTCGGTCCGCTGGCTTCTCGCTGGCTTGACTCTATCTGCTTCGTTGGCTTGAGCCCGGGGCGGGCGCCCGGGAGCACGAGGGTGCCCGGGAGCATGGGGCGCCCCCCAGTGAGCTTCCGAAGCGTTTTCTTGCTTAACTTGTTTTGCCTTGACCTTGGGGGCGCCCGGGACACTGGGGGCGCCCTGCCCAGCTGCTTGCCCCTCTCCTTTGGGGCGTTTTGAGCTGCAGAAACACATTCCTTCGGTCCTGCATCCAAGGATAGTCCAAAACAACACAAAGCAATAATATATTAGGTTTATATAGTCTTAGCTGTCTTGGTTCTGAATTTGGGTCTCCGAAATGGAACACTAGGTCGAACCGACGCCTACTGTGTTGGTACAGAATGCACCAAAGTCAAACCTATGTTTTGATAATGGCAACAGAGGTCAAAAGTTAAGTCTTACTTATGTTTCTAACAAGTAACTCTAGTATGCAGAGATAAAGTCCTAGCAAAGGACTGCTAGGCAACTGGCGAAGGACTGCCAGTAGCAAAGCCCTAGCGAAGGACTGCTAGGCAACTGGCGAAGGACTGCCAGTAGCAAAGCCCTAGCGAAGGACTGCTAGGCAACTGGCGAATGACTGCTAGTAGCAAAGCCCTAGCAAAGGACTGCTAGGCAACTGGCGAAGGACTGCCAGTATCCAAGCCCTAGCAAAGGACTGCTAGGCAACTGGCGAAGGACTGCTGGTATCCAAGACCTGACAAAGGACCGTCAGGCAAAAGTCTAACCAAAGGAGCGGTTGGCATTAGGTAAACTCTCCCGAGAGGAGTAGGTGAGGACGCGTTCCCCGTCGAGGGAACAGTAGGCGTCGGTTCGACCTAGGGCTCCATTTTGGAGACCAAAGTCAGAACCAAGACAGCTAAGGCGGTATAAATAAATATTTTATTGTTGCATTGTGTTTTGGACTAACCGTGGATGCAGGACCGAAGGAACATGTGTCTGCAGCTCAGAAAGCCTCAAAGGAGAGAGGCAATGGCTGAGTAGGGCGCCCGGAGTGTCCCGGGCACCCCCATGGTGCATACAAAACAAATCAAGAAAAGAAGACTTCGAACAACTGCTGGGCGGGGCGCCCCGTGCTCCCGGGCGCCCCCACTGCTCCCGGGCGCCCCCATGTGCATGCCTCGGATCAGAAGCCTTCGAAGCCAGAAGATAAGATTTGACCCGGTCAACCCGGGTGCCCCGAGCGCTCCCAGGGCCCTGGTCAAAGCGGATCCCGAAGATAAGGGGATCAGACGCTGACCGAGATTGAACCGGATCGAAGGACACGTGGGGGGCGCCCCCGACGTCCCGGGCGCCCCCTGGCCCTATATAAAGGGCCCTCAACCAAGGCTTCCAACAATCAATTCTTTCAACGCCTCAAAGCTCTTCTACGCTCGTGCCTTGCTCCGGAAACACTCCAACTCAAGCCGACGACGTCCCACTGCCCCGAAAAAGTCAATACATTCCGGACGTCTGTAACGAAGAGTGCAATTCTTTATTATTATTTTCGTGCACTTACCTTGTAACCAAATTCTGTAACGATTATTGCGCTTCATATAGAATTGCCCAAAGTAAATGGTCAACGACCGTGGGCCTTGGAGTAGGAGTCGACACAGGCTCCGAACCAAGTAAAATCGACTGTGTCTTTGTGTTGTGTTTATTTTTTACTTCTGCTGTGCAATTGCTCTTTATGAAATTCCAAACGATTTCCGATATTCACCCCCCCCTCTATCGGTTTTCACGATCCAACAAGTAGTATCAGAGCGGGGAAGTTCAAACTTGGTGCAACCACCAGTTTGAAAATTTTTCAGATTTTCTTTATTTCTTATTCTCATTCGAATTTTTTTAAATTCTTTTTAATATTTTATTATTCTTATCCCGCACTACTAATCCAAGACCAAGTCTTGGGATATTTTCCTGTTAGTTTTCTTTTACAGATCAAATGGCCATGCAAGAGGGATTTAGCACCGCAAGACCTCCACTCTTCAGTGGAGAAGACTTTTCCTACTGGAAAAGCCGCATGGAGGTCCACCTGAAAACTCAGGTGGACATGTGGATCATTATCCAGTCCGGTCTGGAGATCCCCAGAAACGCCGAAGGACTTCCTCAAAGCTACTCTGAATGGGACAACGCCCTAAAGCGCAAGATAGAAGCCGACGCAAAAGTGACTCAGACGCTTCAATGCGGATTGACGAAAGAGGAGCTGAACCGCGTGGGCCCCTTCAACAGTGCGAAAGAGCTCTGGGCAAAACTGATCGAGCTACACGAAGGGACATTAGATACTCGAATCAGTAAGAGGGATCTACTACTGAACAAACTCTACACCATCAAGATGGCCGACAACGAAACAGCAGCCCAACTCCACGCACGAATCCAAGAGTTAATGAACGGTCTTCACACAATAGGTCACAAGGTTGAAAACCGTGACTTAATAAGGTATGCCTTAAACGCGTTCCCTAGAAATACCTTGTGGGCATCTATGGTAGATGCATACAAGGTCTCAAGGGATCTTTCAAAAATAAAATTAGATGAATTATTTTCTGAACTAGAACTGCACGAACAAACTAACACCAATATGGTCGAGAAAGGTATTGCTTTCGTTGCAGGTAAAACTCTAAGGACAATAAAGAAGAAGCCTGAACCTGAACCCGAGTCTAACTCAGACTCAGAAGATGAAGAAGGAGATCAAACGAAGCTGGTCCGACTAGTCCGAAGCTACTACAATGAGCTGAAGAACCGAACCAACAAACGAAAAATCAGCCGAAGAAAGGACGAACCAGCTGAACCCGCAAGTGATAAAAACAAGCCCAACGTAACCTGCTACGAGTGCAAGAAAAAGGGCCACTACAAGACAGAATGCCCAAACTTAAAGGAAGTCAAAAAGACAAGAAGAAAGAAGGCGCTCCAAGCAACCTGGGATGAGTCTTCCTCGGAAGAAGAAGAAGAAGCACCCCAATCAAACCTACTAGCTCTGACCACCTCAGAAAAAGTCGAGACTGAGTCCGAATCAGAACAGGACGACGGCGAGCTGACATTTACAGAAGACGGCGAAATTAAGGTAACTGATTTTAACAGATGTCAATTAACTGAGTTAATTTCATTTCTTTCTCGAGATTTGGCAAAAGCCGAACTCCGAGTCGAATCCCTCCGACAGGAAGTAAAACTCCTGAAAGAGGGAGCTGACTCTAAACCCTTAACCGAGAAGGTTCAGGAAGGAACTCCTACTCAAGTTGAAAAACTTGAAAAGGAGAACTCCTCCCTGAAAACTCAGGTTATGGATCTTAGATCAGCCTTAGAACGATTTACATCTGGTTCCAAGGGTCTTGACATGATCCTTGGAAAACAAAAATCAGTTCTAAATCGATCCGGACTGGGCTATAGAACCAAATCCCGGCAAAGATCTTACCTTGCTGTACTGAATCAGTCCAGAGGTAAAATTCAGGCATGGGTACCTAAACTATACCTGAACAAACCGACTGGATCAAATCAATATTGGATCCCAAGGACAAGATTCACATCTTGCCTAACCATCACCATGGCTTTAGTCCAGGGGGAGCCAAACTGAAAACTATATTCATTATTAGATAAAATTGTTATTCTTGATTGCAATATGATTGTTTGCTTGTTTATTTAATTTCTGCAATTTATCATGCTTAGACTTAGGCTAGTTTAAGGACTAAAACAAACTTAACTGAAACTTGACAACATAGTATTGAGTGGAGGTGAGATGATAGTACATTAGGGAAACCAACTCTAATAAGATCAAGTTCACTTGGTCTCTTTAGACTGGCGGAACTAGCTGAAGCTACCGATCTAAAACCCAAACTAGTTAGACCAAAAATTTTTCAAAGAATAATTTTGAAAATGTAATTTCATTAAAAGGCTTTGTCAAGGAAAGGGTGGATGATCCCATAAGGCTACGGCTAAAGAAGGCCTAGTGCCTCGCCAAGACCTCGAAGCCAATTTTTGAAATTCAAATTCAAATTAATTTTTGTCAAATTCGAATCTAACACAAAATTTCAATTATTTGTAGATTTAAACATCTTTTCAAGAATTTAATTGTTTTAAAAATCAATCAAAATTTTCAAAATAATCTTAACTATCAAAACCTGTCTCACGAAACCTATAAGGCTAACGTGATTGAAAACCCTAAATTTGGGTGAGACAGACTAGGTAGTGAAACTCAATTTAAGCTATTCCGGACTCTAATTGGATCCAAATCAAGAAAACTCTTTATGTGTAGGAACATAAAGGTTTGGACCAATGGATGTTGGATAGCAGTTGCTCTAGACACATGACTGGAGATAAATTGAAGTTCACCAAGCTCAAGTTCAAAAACCTAGGCTCAGTAGCATTTGGCAATAATGCTACACTCAAGGTAATTGGGTCAGGTAATATTGAACTTAAATCCGATTTCATTATTAAGAAAGTTCTATTGGTTGAAAACTTTAATTTTAACTTGCTTAGCATACGTCAGTTATGTGATTCTGGTTATATAGTTACTTTTAACAATTCTAACTGCCTTATTAGAAATGTACAAAACTCAGAAATCATGCTTTAAGGGCACTAGGAAAAATAATGTATACACTATAAACCTTCCCCTTGTACCCAAATGTATGTTAACTTAGTTAGAACAATCAAACCTCTGGCATAGGAGATTAGGTCATACCAATCTAAGAACTATTTCAAAAATTACCCAACTTGGCTTAATCAAAGGTATTCCCAAAATTAAAAATAATGAAAACCTAAAATGTGACTCATGTAATCAAGGTAAACAAACCAAATCCAATCACAAACTAACCCAATCTGATTTAACTCAAACTACACTTGAGCTCCTACACCTTGACCTGTTTGATTCACATGGAGCCAAGTCACTAAGCGGAAACCGATACTGCTTAGTAATAGTTGATGATTACTCTAGGTTTACTTGGGTTAGGTTTCTAAAAACCAAAGATGAAACCCTAAACTTATTTAATGAATTCTGTAAACTAATTGAAAATCAAAACGACACTAAAATTAAAAGACTTAGGAGTGATCACGGGGGAGAATTTGAAAATCAACGATTCGAGAAATTCTGTAAGGTAAATGGGTACTTACATGAATTTTCATGTCCTAGAACCCCCCAACAAAATGGGATAGTTGAGCGAAGGAATAGAACATTACAAGAAACCGCTAGGGCTATGCTCAACGAGTTTAATCTAGCAAACCAATTTTGGGCAGAAGCAATTAGTACGGCTTGTTATATCCAAAATAGGGTTTTAATTAACAAGCGACACAACAAAACCCCCTATGAACTGTACTACCATAGACTCCCAAACCTACACTACCTAAGGGTCTTTGGATGCAAAGTCCATATCCTAAACACCAAAGACTATTTAGGAAAATTTCAGTCCAAGTCAAACCCAGGTATCTTCCTAGGATACTCAACCACAAGTAGAGCGTATAGAGTTTATAACAAACAAACGAAGAAAATTGAAGAAACAACAAACTTAATTTTTTGATGAAGAAATCAACTCAACATCTAATAATCCAGATTTAACCTCATCAAACTCTGACCAAGAAAATAATGAACAAACTATGAACCCTTAGTTGAACCCTTAAACGAATTAACCATTGAACCAATTAATGAGTCAACTGAACCAAGTATCGAACCAACAAATGAACCAGCCCTAAGAATCGAATCAAATAGTGAACCAAACCGACCAGCCGGACCTGAGGCTGAACCAAGCTCTAGAAGAACAAGAAACCCAGACTCAGTCACCCAACCGATCAAATTGTGGGTGATCCAACTCTAGGAGTCAGGACTAGATCCTCCTATAGAAACCTTAGTCAAATAGCTATGATATCGAAAATAGAACCCAAAACTATGATGAAGCCCTACCTGACCTGACTGGATCATAGCTATGCAAGAAGAATTAGCCCAATTTGAAAGGAACCAAGTCTGGGAACTAGTGCCTAAACCTGAAGGCAAATCCATAATAGATACTAAGTGGGTCTTTAGGAATAAGTTGAATGATCAAGGAGAAATAGTCAGAAACAAAGCCCGCTTAGTAGCAAAGGGTTTCAGCCAAGTAGAGGGATTAGACTACGATGAAACATATGCCCCAGTAGCTAGACTTGAGTCCATTAGAATGTTGTTAGCCTTTGCATCCCATAAAGGATTTAAATTATATCAAATGGATGTAAAGTCAGCCTTTTTAAATGGATTTATTAAAGAAGAAGTTTATGTAGGACAACCCCCAGGGTTTGAGGACCTAGACAAACCTAACTACGTTTACAAACTAACTAAAGCACTATATGGGTTAAAACAAGCACCTAGGGCTTGGTATGAACGATTATCAACTTACTTAACTTCTAAAGAATTTAAACAAGGCCAAATTGACTCAACTTTATTTATTAAAACCCTAGGAAAAGATATATTTGTTGCCCAAATTTACGTAGATGACATAATCTTTGGATCCACCAACACCAACTTCCTAAAAGAATTTGTCAAGATAATGGAAGAAGAATTTGAAATGAGCTTAGTTGGTGAGCTTACCTTTTTCCTAGGCTTACAAATTAAACAAACTAGGGATGGTAACTACGTTCATCAATTCAAATATGCTAAAGAGTTAATAAAGAAATTTAAAATGGATAACTCTAAAAGCATAAGTACCCCCATGGCCACTAATGTAAAAATAGATAGTGACCCTGATGGTAAACCAGTGGACCTTAAACTCTATAGGAGTATGATAGGTAGCCTACTGTACCTTACAGCCAGCAGACCTGATATCCTCTTTGCTGTAGGGATGTGTGCTAGATACCAAACCTGTGCTAAGGAAACGCACTTAGCAGCCCTAAAAAGAATTCTAAGATATGTAAAGGGCACCCTAAATGTAGGGATTTGGTATCCTAGGACCTCAACTTTTGATTTAACAGGATACACAGATTCTGACTATGCAAGCTGTAAATTAGATAGAAAGAGCACAAGTGGAAGCTGCCAACTGTTAGGTCAGAGTCTAGTTAGTTGGTGCAGCAGAAAACAACACTGTGTAGCTCTATCCACAACTGAAGCTGAGTATGTGGCCTTAGGAGAGTGTGTTGCTCAACTTTTATGGATGATGCACACACTTAAGGACTTACAGCTCAACTACACCCAAACTCAAGTATTTATTGACAATATAAGTTCAATTAATTTAACTAAGAACCCAATCCAACACTCCAGAACCAAACATATAGAAGTCAAACATCATTTTGTAAGAGACCATGTAACCAGGGGTGAAATAGTACTTAAGTATATTGACTCTAAATCCAACCTAGCTGATATATTCACAAAACCCTTACCTGAATCTGAGTTCAGCTCACTAAGAAGGCAGTTAGGATTGTGTTTTGTAGAATAGATTAACTTTATTTTTTTCTACTTGATTTAAAATTTGTTTTAATAGAATTTGAAAAACTGTTTTACTTAATTTCAAAATCAGTTTTCATTTTCGACTTAGTTTTATTTTTATTTCAAAACTACCCCCTTTCAAAACTAGGGCTTTTTCGAAAATGGACTTAGCCTAGGCCCTAACCCTAGAACTGCATGCACCTATAGACTTAGAAGCCAGCATCTCACAAGCACCTTAGGGTACTTTTGATTGATAACCTAGAAAGGGTTGAGATGCTTAGGTCTTTGCCTTAATTCAAGATGCTTTAAGTCAGTGCATCTGCAGT
>JAGFNQ010001638.1:95868-131570 GCA_024364735.1 Boesenbergia rotunda
TGTTTTGATAATGGCAACAGAGGTCAAAAGTTAAGTCTTACTTTGTTTCTAACAAGTTAACTCTAGTGTGCAGAGATAAAGTCCTAGCAAAGGACTGCTAGGCAACTGGCGAAGGACTGCCAGTAGCAAAGCCCTAGCGAAGGACTGCTAGGCAACTGGCGAAGGACTGCCAGTAGCAAAGCCCTAGCGAAGGACTGCTAGGCAACTGGCGAAGGACTGCCAGTAGCAAAGCCCTAGCGAAGGACTGCTAGGCAACTGGCGAAGGACAGCCAGTATCCAAGCCCTAGCGAAGGACTGCTAGGCAACTGGCGAAGGACTGCCAGTATCCAAGACCTGACAAAGGACCGTCAGGCAAAAGTCCAACCAAAGGAGCGGTTGGCATCAGGTAAACTCTCCCGAGAGGAGTAGGTGAGGACGCGTTCCCCGTCGAGGGAACAGTAGGCGTCGGTTCGACCTAGGGCTCCATTTTGGAGACCAAAGTCAGAACCAAGACAGCTAAGGCTGTATAAATAAATATTTTATTGTTGCATTGTGTTTTGGACTAACCCTGGATGCAGGACCGAAGGAACGTGTGTCTGCAGCTCAGAAAGCCTCAAAGGAGAGAGGCAATGGCTGAGTAGGGCGCCCGGAGTGTCCCGGGCGCCCCCAAGGTGCATACAAAACAAGTCAAAGAAAAAAGGTTCGAACAGCTGCTGGGCGGGGCGCCCCCGTGCTCCCGGGCGCCCCCGCTGCTCCCGGGCGCCCCCATGTGCATGCCTCGGACCAGAAGCCTTCGAAGCCAGAAGATAAGATTTGACCCGGTCAACCCGGGCGCCCCGAGCGCTCCGGCGCCCCGGTCAAAGCGGATCCAGATAAGGGATCAGACGCTGACCGAGATTGAACCGGATCGAAGGACACGTGGGGCGCGCCCCCGACGTCCCGGGCGCCCCTGGCCCTATATAAAGGGCCCTCAACCAAGGCTTCCAACAATCAATTCTTTCAACGCCTCAAAGCTCTTCTACGGTCGTGCCTTGCTCCGGAAACACTCCAACTCGAGCCGACGACGTCCCACTGTCCCGAAAAAGTCAATACATTCCGGACGTCTGTAACGAAGAGTGCAATTCTTTATTATTATTTTCGTGCACTTACCTTGTAACCAAATTCTGTAACGATTATTGCGCTTCATATAGAATTGCCCAAAGTAAACGGTCAACGACCGTGGGCCTTGGAGTAGGAGTCGACACAGGCTCCGAACCAAGTAAAATCGACTGTGTCTTTGTGTTGTGTTTATTTTTACTTCTGCTGTGCAATTGCTCTTTACGAAATTCCGAACGATTTCCGATATTCACCCCCCCTCTATCGGTTTTCACGATCCAACAAGTAGTATCAGAGCGGGGAAGTTCAAACTTGGTGCAACCACCAGTTTGAAAATTTTTCGGATTTTCTTTATTTCTTATTCTCATTCGAATTTTTTTAAATTCTTTTTAATATTTTATTATTCTTATCCCGCACTACTAATCCAAGACCAAGTCTTGGGATATTTTCCTGTTAGTTTTCTTTTACAGATCAAATGGCCATGCAAGAGGGATTTAGCACCGCAAGACCTCCACTCTTCAGTGGAGAAGACTTTTCCTACTGGAAAAGCCGCATGGAGGTCCACCTGAAAACTCAGGTGGACATGTGGATCATTATCCAGTCCGGTCTGGAGATCCCCAGAAACGCCGAAGGACTTCCTCAAAGCTACTCTGAATGGGACAACGCCCTAAAGCGCAAGATAGAAGTCGACGCAAAAGCGACTCAGACGCTTCAATGCGGATTGACGAAAGAGGAGCTGAACCGCGTGGGCCCCTTCAACAGTGCGAAAGAGCTCTGGGCAAAACTGATCGAGCTACACGAAGGGACATTAGATACTCGAATCAGTAAGAGGGATCTACTACTGAACAAACTCTACACCATCAAGATGGCCGACAACGAAACAGCAGCCCAACTCCACGCACGAATCCAAGAGTTAATGAACGGTCTTCACACAATAGGTCACAAGGTTGAAAACCGTGACTTAATAAGGTATGCCTTAAACGCGTTCCCTAGAAATACCTTGTGGGCATCTATGGTAGATGCATACAAGGTCTCAAGGGATCTTTCAAAAATAAAATTAGATGAATTATTTTCTGAACTAGAACTGCACGAACAAACTAACACCAATATGGTCGAGAAAGGTATTGCTTTCGTTGCAGGTAAAACTCTAAGGACAATAAAGAAGAAGCCTGAACCTGAACCCGAGTCTAACTCAGACTCAGAAGATGAAGAAGGAGATCAAATGAAGCTGGTCCGACTAGCCCGAAGCTACTACAAGGAGCTGAAGAACCGAACCAACAAACGAAAAATCAGCCGAAGAAAGGACGAACCAGCTGAACCCGCAAGTGATAAAAACAAGCCCAACGTAACCTGCTACGAGTGCAAGAAAAAGGGCCACTACAAGACAGAATGCCCAAACTTAAAGGAAGTCAAAAAGACAAGAAGAAAGAAGGCGCTCCAAGCAACCTGGGACGAGTCTTCCTCGGAAGAAGAAGAAGAAGCACCCCAATCAAACCTACTAGCTCTGACCGCCTCAGAAAAAGTCGAGACTGAGTCCGAATCAGAACAGGACGACGGCGAGCTGACATTTACAGAAGACGGCGAAATTAAGGTAATTGGTTTTAACAGATGTCAATTAACTGAGTTAATTTCATTTCATTCTCGAGATTTGGCAAAAGCCAAACTCCGAGTCGAATCCCTCCGACAGGAAGTAAAACTCCTGAAAGAGGGAGCTGACTCTAAACCCTTAACCGAGAAGGTTCAGGAAGGAACTCCTACTCAAGTTGAAAAACTTGAAAAGGAGAACTCCTCCCTGAAAACTCAGGTTAAGGATCTTAGATCAGCCTTAGAACGATTTACATCTGGTTCCAAGGGTCTTGACATGATCCTTGGAAAACAAAAATCAGTTCTAAATCGATCCGGACTGGGCTATAGAACCAAATCCCGGCAAAGATCTTACCTTGCTGTACTGAATCAGTCCAGAGGTAAAATTCAGGCATGGGTACCTAAACTATACCTGAACAAACCGACTGGATCAAATCAATATTGGATCCCCAAGGACAAGATTCACATCTTGCCTAACCATCACCGTGGCTTTAGTCCAGGGGGAGCCAAACTGAAAACTATATTCATTATTAGATAAAATTGTTATTCTTGATTGCAATATGATTGTTTGCTTGTTTATTTAATTTCTGCAATTTATCATGCTTAGACTTAGGCTAGTTTAAGGACTAAAACAAACTTAACTGAAACTTGACAACATAGTATTGAGTGGAGGTGAGATGATAGTACGTTAGAGAAACCAACTCTAATAAGATCAAGTTCACTTGGTCTCTTTAGACTGGCGGAACTAGCCGAAGCTACCGATCCAAAACCCAAACTAGTTAGACCAAAAATTTTTCAAAGAATAATTTTGAAAATGTAATTTCATTAAAAGGCTTTGTCAAGGAAAGGGTGGATGATCCCATAAGGCTACGGCTAAAGAAGGCCTAGTGCCTCGCCAAGACCTCGAAGCCAATTTTTGAAATTCAAATTCAAATTAATTTTTGTCAAATTCGAATCTAACACAAAATTTCAGTTATTTGTAGATTTAAACATCTTTTCAAGAAGTTAATTGTTTTCAAAATCAATCAAAATTTTCAAAATAATCTTAACTATCAAAACCTGTCTCACGAAACCTATAAGGCTAACGTGATTGAAAACCCTAAATTTGGGTGAGACAGACTAGGTAGTGAAACTCAATTTAAGCTATTCCGGACTCTAATTGGATCCAAATCAAGAAAACTCTTTATGTGTAGGAACATAAAGGTTTGGACTAATGGATGTTGGATAGCGGTTGCTCTAGACACATGACTGGAGATAAATTGAAGTTCACCAAGCTCAAGTTCAAAAACCTAGGCTCAGTAGCATTTGGCAATAATGCTACACTCAAGGTAATTGGGTCAGGTAATATTGAACTTAAATCCAATTTCATTATTAAGAAAGTTCTATTGGTTGAAAACTTTAATTTTAACTTGCTTAGCATACGTCAGTTATGTGATTCTGGTTATATAGTTACTTTTAACAATTCTAACTGCCTTATTAGAAATGTACAAAACTCAGAAATCATGCTTTAAGGGCACTAGGAAAAACAATGTATACACTATAAACCTTCCCCTTGTACCCAAATGTATGTTAACTCAGTTAGAACAATCAAACCTCTGGCATAGGAGATTAGGTCATACCAATCTAAGAACTATTTCAAAAATTACCCAACTTGGCTTAATCAAAGGTATTCCCAAAATTAAAAATAATGAAAACCTAAAATGTGACTCATGTAATCAAGGTAAACAAACCAAATCCAATCACAAACTAACCCAATCTGATTTAACTCAAACTACACTTGAGCTCCTACACTTTGACCTGTTTGATTCACATGGAGCCAAGTCACTAAGCGGAAACCGATACTGCTTAGTAATAGTTGATGATTACTCTAGGTTTACTTGGGTTAGGTTTCTAAAAACCAAAGATGAAACCCTAAACTTATTTAATGAATTCTGTAAACTAATTGAAAATCAAAACGACACTAAAATTAAAAGACTTAGGAGTGATCACGAGGGAGAATTTGAAAATCAACGATTCGAGAAATTCTGTAAGGTAAATGGGTACTTACATGAATTTTCATGTCCTAGAACCCCCCAACAAAATGGGATAGTTGAGCGAAGGAATAGAACATTACAAGAAACCGCTAGGGCTATGCTCAACGAGTTTAATCTAGCAAACCAATTTTGGGCAGAAGCAATTAGTACGGCTTGTTATATCCAAAATAGGGTTTTAATTAACAAGCGACACAACAAAACCCCCTATGAACTGTACTACCATAGACTCCCAAACCTACACTACCTAAGGGTCTTTGGATGCAAAGTCCATATCCTAAACACCAAAGACTATTTAGGAAAATTTCAGTCCAAGTCAAACCCAGGTATCTTCCTAGGATACTCAACCACAAGTAGAGCGTATAGAGTTTATAACAAACAAACGAAGAAAATTGAAGAAACAACAAACTTAATTTTTAATGAAGAAATCAACTCAACATCTAATAATCCAGATTTAACCTCATCAAACTCTGACCAAGAAAATAATGAACAAACTATTGAACCCTTAGTTGAACCCTTAAACGAATTAACCATTGAACCAATTAATGAGTCAACTGAACCAAGTATCGAACCAACAAATGAACCAGCCCTAAGAATCGAATCAAATAGTGAACCAAACCGACCAGCCGGACCTGAGGCTGAACCAAGCTCTAGAAGAACCAAGAAACCCAGACTCAGTCACCCAACCGATCAAATTGTGGGTGATCCAACTCTAGGAGTCAAGACTAGATCCTCCTATAGAAACCTTAGTCAAATAGCTATGATATCGAAAATAGAACCCAAAACTATAGATGAAGCCCTACCTGACCTTGACTGGATCATAGCTATGCAAGAAGAATTAGCCCAATTTGAAAGGAACCAAGTCTGGGAACTAGTGCCTAAACCTGAAGGCAAATCCATAATAGATACTAAGTGGGTCTTTAGGAATAAGTTGAATGATCAAGGAGAAATAGTCAGAAACAAAGCCCGCTTAGTAGCAAAGGGTTTCAGCCAAGTAGAAGGATTAGACTACGATGAAACATATGCCCCAGTAGCTAGACTTGAGTCCATTAGAATGTTGTTAGCCTTTGCATCCCATAAAGGATTTAAATTATATCAAATGGATGTAAAGTCAACCTTTTTAAATGGATTTATTAAAGAAGAAGTTTATGTAGGACAACCCCCAGGGTTTGAGGACCTAGACAAACCTAACTACGTTTACAAACTAACTAAAGCACTATATGGGTTAAAACAAGCACCTAGGGCTTGGTATGAACGATTATCAACTTACTTAACTTCTAAAGAATTTAAACAAGGCCAAATTGACTCAACTTTATTTATTAAAACCCTAGGAAAAGATATATTTGTTGCCCAAATTTACGTAGATGACATAATCTTTGGATCCACCAACACCAACTTCCTAAAAGAATTTGTCAAGATAATGGAAGAAGAATTTGAAATGAGCTTAGTTGGTGAGCTTACCTTTTTCCTAGGCTTACAAATTAAACAAACTAGGGATGGTAACTACGTTCATCAATTCAAATATGCTAAAGAGTTAATAAAGAAATTTAAAATGGATAACTCTAAAAGCATAAGTACCCCCATAACCACTAATGTAAAAATAGATAGTGACCCTGATGGTAAACCAGTGGACCTTAAACTCTATAGGAGTATGATAGGTAGCCTACTGTACCTTACAGCCAGCAGACCTGATATCCTCTTTGCTGTAGGGATGTGTGCTAGATACCAAACCTGTGCTAAGGAAACGCACTTAGCAGCCCTAAAAAGAATTCTAAGATATGTAAAGGGCACCCTAAATGTAGGGATTTGGTATCCTAGGACCTCAACTTTTGATTTAATAGGATACACAGATTCTGACTATGCAGGCTATAAATTAGATAGAAAGAGCACAAGTGGAAGCTGCCAAATGTTAGGTCAGAGTCTAGTTAGTTGGTGCAGCAGAAAACAACACTGTGTAGCTCTATCCACAACTGAAGCTGAGTATGTGGCCTTAGGAGAGTGTGTTTCTCAACTTTTATGGATGATGCACACACTTAATGACCTTCAACTCAACTACACCCAAACCCAAGTATTTATTGACAATATAAGTTCAATTAATTTAACTAAGAACCCAATCCAACACTACAGAACCAAACATATAGAAGTCAAACATCATTTTGTAAGAGACCATGTAACCAGGGGTGAAATAGTACTTAAGTATATTGACTCTAAATCCAACCTAGCTGATATATTCACAAAACCCTTACCTGAATCTGAGTTCAGCTCACTAAGAAGGCAGTTAGGATTATGTTCTGTAGAATAGATTAACTTTATTTTTTTTCCCTACTTGATTTAAAGATTAATGTTTTTTTAATAGAATTTGAAAAACTGTTTTACTTAATTTCAAAATCAGTTTTCATTTTCGACTTAGTTTTATTTTTATTTCAAAACTACCCCCTTCAAAAATTAGGGCTTTTTCAAAAATGGACTTAGCCTAGGCCCTAACCCTAGAACTGCATGCACCTATAGACTTAGAAGCCAACATCTCACAAGCACCTTAGGGTACTTTTTGATTGATAACCTAGAAAGGGTTGAGATGCTTAGGTCTTTGCCTTAATTCAAGATGCTTTAAGTCAGTGCATCTGCAGTAATTGGGGCACTAAATACAACTTATACAGCAATCAAGTTAAGTGTCAAGTTTAGAAAATCTAACTTGAACAGAAACACTTAATTTGACTAACCCTAGCAAAAACTACTGTTTATAACAGTTAGTAAGTAGCTAATTGGGTTAGACAGGTCCCTATAGAGAAAATTGAATGATTGTGGTTTAAGTCTAATTATGATTTGGTTCAGTACAGCAAAATCTTACTTATTTCCATTATTTCTGCTATTTTTATTTGTTTTGATATATGGCAAAGGGGGAGAGATAGGAAAGGAGAGAGTGAAATTAATTTTCTTTATTTAAAAAGTTTTCAAAATTTAATTTTCTTAACTCTATCCTTTATTCAAAAAGTATTCAAAAGTTTTTTTTATTTAAAACTATTTTGAAAAATACTTAAGCTTTCAAAATTTTGCTAAGTACTCAAGCCATTCAAAATTCTATAACTTAAGCTTGTCAAAAGTTTTAAACTTTTATAAAGTACCTTAAGCTTAAGATTCTCAAAACTGGTTAAGTACAAGTACTTAAGTTTTCCAAAAGTACTATATTAAGTTTTTCAAAATTATTAAGTTCTTAAGTTTTTTTTCCTACTAAAGTACTTAAGCTAACACTTTCAAAAACCTTTGAGTACCTTGAAACATAAAGCCTCAAACTTTTTAAGTACTCAAAAATCATGTTTCAAAAATCTTCCTATATACTTTTAACTTAAGATTCCTAAGTACCTAAAACTTAAGTTTTCAAAGTACAAGTAAAGTTTTTTTAACCCTACGAATTTTTGAAAAATCTAGGGGGAGATTCCTTCCAGGGGGAGGGAACAAAGTTTAACATTTTTTATGCTTGCTTAACTTTTTGAACTAAGGTTGCCATAAATCAAAAAGGGGGAGATTGTTGGTACAGAATACACCAAAGTCAAACCTATGTTTTGATAATGGCAACAGAGGTCAAAAGTTAAGTCTTACTTGTGTTTCTAACAAGTTACTCTAGTGTGCAGAGATAAAGTCCTAGCAAAGGACTGCTAGGCAACTAGCGAAGGACTGCCAGTAGCAAAGCCCTAGCGAAGGACTGCTAGGCAACTGGCGAAGGACTGCCAGTAGCAAAGCCCTAGCGAAGGACTGCTAGGCAACTGGCGAAGGACTGCTAGTAGCAAAGCCCTAGCAAAGGACTGCTAGGCAACTGGCGAAGGACTGCCAGTATCCAAGCCCTAGCGAAGGACTGCTAGGCAACTGGCGAAGGACTGCCGGTATCCAAGACCTGACAAAGGACCGTCAGGCAAAAGTCCAACCAAAGGAGCGGTTGGCATCAGGTAAACTCTCCCGAGAGGAGTAGGTGAGGACGCGTTCCCCGTCGAGGGAACAGTAGGCGTCGGTTCGACCTAGGGCTCCATTTTGGAGACCAAAGTCAGAACCAAGACAGCTAAGGCTGTATAAATAAATATTTTATTGTTGCATTGTGTTTTGGACTAACCCTGGATGCAGGACCGAAGGAACGTGTGTCTGCAGCTTAGAAAGCCTCAAAGGAGAGAGGCAATGGCTGAGTAGGGCGCCCGGAGTGTCCCGGGCGCCCCCATGGTGCATACAAAACAAATCAAGAAAAGAAGACTTCGAACAACTGCTGGGCGGGGCGCCCCCGTCCTCCCGGGCGCCCCCATTGCTCCCGGGCGCCCCTAGCGTCCCGGGCGCCCCTAGCGTCCCGGGCGCCCCCATGTGCATGCCTCGGACCAGAATCCTTCGAAGCCAGAAGATAAGATTTGACCCGGTCAACCTAGGCACCCCGAGCGCTCCGGGCACCGCGGTCAAAGCGGATCCCGAAGATAAGGGGATCAGACGTTGACCGAGATTGAACCGGATCGAAGGACACGTGGGGGGCGCCCCCGACGTCCCGGGCGCCCCCTGGCCCTATATAAAGGGCCCTCGACCAAGGCTTCCAACAATCAATTCTTTCATCTTCTCAAAGCTCTTCTACGGTCGTGCCTTGCTCCGGAAACACTCCAACTCGAGCCGACGACGTCCCGCTGCCCCGAAAAAAGTCAATACATTCCGGACGTCGGTAACGAAGAGTGCAATTCTTTATTATTATTTTCGTGCACTTACCTTGTAACCAAATTCTGTAACGATTATTGCGCTTCATATAGAATTGCCCAAAGTAAACGGTCAACGACCGTGGGCCTTGGAGTAGGAGTCGACACAGGCTCCGAACCAAGTAAAATCGACTGTGTCTTTGTGTTGTGTTTATTTTTACTTCCGCTGTGCAATTGCTCTTTACGAAATTCCGAACGATTTCCGATATTCAACCCCCCTCTATCGGTTTTCACGATCCAACATACTGTTCCCTCGACGGGGAACGCGTCCTCACCTACTCCTCTCAGGAGAATTTACCTGTTGCCAACCGGCTCCTCCGGTTGGACTTTTGCCCAGCAATCCTTCGCCAGGTGCCTAGCTGTCATTCGCCAGGTCTTTAGTACCAAGCAGTCCTTCGCCAGGTGCTTAGCTGTCCTTCGCCAGGTCTTCAGTACCAAGCAGTCCTTCGCCTGGTGCCTAGCTGTCCTTCGCCAGGTCTTCAGTACCAAGCAGTCCTTCACCTGGTGCCTAGCAGTCCTTCGCCAGGTCTTCGTGACCAAGCCGTCCTTCGCCTAGTGCCTAGCAGTCCTTCGTTAGGGCTTCGGTTCAAAGCGGTCCTTCGCCTGGTGCCTAGCAGTCTTTTGCTAGGTCTTCGACTCCTAGCAACCCTTTGCTAGGTGCCCAGCAGCCCTTCGTTGGGTCTTAGGGTTCCGATGCCTAGCAGTCCTTCGTCAGGACTTCAATCTGCACACTCAAGTAGCATGTTAGATAAACATAACATCTTAACTTTTGAACCCTTTGTCATTATCAAAACACAGGTTCGACTTGGGTGCTGTCTGCACCAACAATCTCCCCCTTTTTGATTTATGGCAACCTGATTCAAAAAGTTAAGTTAATCAAGATAGTTGATATAACAGTTTAGTTTCCTCCCCTTGGAAGGAATCTCCCCCTAGGTTTTTCAAAGGTTTGTGGGGTTTTGAAAAAATTTCTAAGTCACAATGATGGAATTAATTTTTCAAAACTTAAACATTTTTCAAAAGAAGTTTTAGAAAACTAAAAAGAATTTGGTTGGGCACTTTGGAATAATTTATACTTAAAAAAATTTTCAAGTCAATAATTTAAAAATTTCTAAAACATCTTTTGAAGTTTTAAGTTCTTAGAAACACTCAAAGAATTTTCAATCTCTTTAGTACTTTTAGAAACTTTTCTATTTAGAGAAGTTTAGAAATAAGTACCTAGAGATATTTTGAACATAGCTTAAGTTTAAGTACTTAGAAAACACTTTTGAAAATTGCTTGGGTCAAGTACTTAGAATCAATTTTGAAAACAATTTAGACCAAGTACTTTTGAAACAGTTTTGAAAAAAAATAGATTAACTACTTTTGAAATAGTTTTGAAGAAAATAGATTAAGTACTTTGAAACAGTTTTGAAGAAAATAGATTAAGTACTTTGAAACAGTTTTAAAGAAAATGGATTAAGTACTTTTTGAAACAGTTTTGAAGAAAATGGATTAAGTACTTTTTGAACCAGTTTTGAAGAAAATAGATTAAGTACTTTTTGAAACAGTTAAAAAAACTTAGATTAAGTACTTTTTGAAGAAAGGATAAAGTTTTAAAAAATTTTAAAGCTTCTCTCCTTTCCTATCTCTCCCCCTTTGCCATATATCAAAAACAAAGCAATATAGCAAATAAAAATAATTTGCATAAGGATATAACAGAATAATGTGCTGTACTGAACCAATTCATGATATACACTGAACCAAACCAATTTCAATTATCTCTTTAGGGTCCTATCTAACCCAATTAGATACTTACTAACTGTTATAAACAGTAGTTTTCGCTAGGGTTAGTCAAGTTAAGTGTTCTGTTCAGGTTAGATTTTCTAAGCTTGACACTTAACTTGATTACTGTTTAAGTTGTATTTAGTGCCCCAATTACTGCAGATGCACTAACTTAAAGCATCTTGAATTAAGGCAAAGACCTAAGCATCTCAGCCCATTCTAGGTTATCAATCAAAAGTACCCTAAGGTGCTTATGAGATGCTGGCTTCTAGATCTATAGGTGCATACAGTTCTAGGGTTAGGGCTTAGGCTAAGTCCATTTGCGAAAAAGCTCTAGTTTTGAAGGGGGTAGTTTTTAAAATAAAACTAAGTCGAAAAATTAAAAGTGATAAAAGGATTTTTCAAACTAAGTAAAAGCTGATTTTGAAATCAAGTAAAGAAGTTTTAAAATTATTTTAGAAACTGATTTTAAAAGCAAGTAAAGCAGTTTAAAAATAGAAAAATAGAGTAAACCTATTCTACCTAGCATAATCTCTGATAAAGATTAGATAATCAAGACAAGCAACTAGTCAACTCCATAAGTCAATTGGTCAAACAGAGGACCAGTACAGTCACACTACAGTCAAATATAAGTCAACCCTACTGAGTAGGGTAAGTCAACCAGTCACTAGTACAATGCCAATCAAATCTAGAAGGAGGGACCGGGACGATCGGATGAGCCTGGCTGCCAGGATCGAAACAGCGCCATCATCTCGTGATATCGTGGGTCGCTAGTCTCCCTCTCAGCTCTGAGGGCATTCATATACTCAGTATAATAGCCCTAATTTGTTTCCATTTCTTCAGCATGATTTGCTTCCACTTCCTCCCGGAGGCTCTGGACCTGTGTCTCATGTCGTGTCACTCTCTCGTAGAGTGTAGGTGGTGGAGGCTCGTCTATGTGCTCTTGAACCTCGGCTGCCAGATCTCCGACATCGACCTCAACATTCTCGTCAGAGTCGATCGGTGGTCCGGCTCGCTGGCGTCTCCACGACAAAACCCCGGTAGCCGAGACCTCTATACCAGCTAGGAAAAGTTCCTAAAACCTATCTCATCAAAGTCATTCATCGCAGTCATCTCACCATCGGTGATGTTACGACCGTGATGATGAAGAATGGAAGTGATGATGTGGCAATAGGGGGTGCGTACCCGCCCTTGCGTGGTAACACTGGAGGCATATAGGATCGTATGGAACATGTGTAGTCCAATGTCGATGTCAAGATGGTGGATCAGTGCATACAGAAGGAAGGTATGAAATGGTCGCATGGTTGCGACGTCCCTAGTGGATAATGGTAAGATGCAGCGGACTAGAACTCTATACAGAATGTAGTCATGCACCTGAAGGTCAACAGACTGAAATCATCTGGCCAAAGGGTTTCTAGCGTCTCTATAAAAGTAGGAGTGTAGAGTGTCTAGGGTAATGTGAGAGTAGGGAGCATCAAAAGGAGGATCCCTAGGAGGGTAGCAGCAAAAGGTGGACTGGGAGAGTCGTAGTCCAAGAAATCGGTTGAGCAAGGAGGGTGTCATTGTCAAGGGCATCCCTTGCACAGTAGTGACAAACATAAGATCATTCTGTCTAACTATGTTATTATAGAATTCTGCACATAGAGATGTGTTAATGGGATGAGTGCAGAATACAAGGTTATTGAGTTGGTAAAAGTTTATAATATTCATTGCCAAGGGACAAGATTGGGTGAAGAATTGTCTATTTAAGTAGCTCGTTTTTATAGGCTTGTATGTTGTTCGAGAAAACTTATTATAAAGTTCTAAAGTTGGGAACCTAGGATCGGGACTCGGTTCGGTACCGGGGTCTAATTGGTTTGCTCGGCATTTTCTAAGATAAGAAACATGCATTTAAAGAAAGGAATTTAAGAAAAATAATTTTAAATGCGTAAGAAAAAGGAAAAAATTATACCGAGTAGCCGTTCGGGGAGGCATGGTCGAGGTTGAGGGAGCAAGAAGGTCACTTGGTCGCCTTGGAAGGAAAAGAGTTAGAGAGAAGAAAGGATTTGGGTGTGGCAAGATGAGGAGATTCGGGTGCCTTATATAGGCATTTTGGCTAGGGCGCCCGAGAGCTCCCGGGCGCTCGGGACAGGGGCTTCTGCCTTTGGCAGTGTCCTAATGCTGGTCGGGGGCGCCCGCGATGGCCCGGGCGCCCCGGTCAGACTTGGATGGCAGCATTGCTGCCTTTGACCGGTACTGGGGGTGCCCGCAAAGGCCGGGGCGCCCTGGTTAAGCGATAATGGCAGGTTTTTTGGCTTGAGAGAAGTGAAAGTGTTGTGTGGGGCACCCGAGGAGTCACGGGCGCCCGGGTTAGGTGTGAATTGACAATTTTGTTGTCTTGTTGACCATTTGACCATGGTTTAATTATTTTGACCGTGGTATGACTACTTTGACTATGATTTGACTGCTTTGACTATGGTTTCATTGCTTTGACTATGATTTGACTAGTATTAGGTCAATGCTGTTCTAAACTATAGGATTTAAAGTTTGTATTTAAACAACAATGCAGGTATTAAATGATTTTGATTAAGTTAAATTTTACCATCTCACCCGATCTAGGGTTATCAATTCAATCACATTTGCCTTATGGGTTTTGTGAGACAGGTTTTGATAGATAGAATTATTTTGAAAAATTATGATTTATTTTGAAAAATTTAATTTAATTTTGAAAACAGTTGATTTTGAGTTTGTTTAAAAAAATGTTTGAATCTACAATTAACTGAAAATTTGTGTTAGATTCGAATTTGACAAAGAATAATTTGAATTTGAATTTCAAAAATTGGCTTCCAGGTCTTGGCGAGGCACTAGGCCTTCTTTGGCCGTAGCCTTATTGGATCATCAACCCTTTCCTTGACAAAGCCTTTTAAAGAAATTTCATTTTCAAAATTATTTTTTGAAAAATTCTGGTCTATCTAGTTTCACCAATCTAAAGAGACCAAGTAGAGTATACTTGACCTTATTAGAAGAGGCTTCCCTAACGTACTATCATCTCACCGCCACCCAATACTGTGTTGTTCAAATTTCAGTTAAGTTGGTTTAGTCCTTAAACTAACCATTCCTAAGTCTAAGCATGGTAAATTGCAGAAATTAAATAAACAAGCAATCATGCAATTTGAAAACAAGAATTGAAATTTATCTAACTATAAATATTATTTTTAATTTGGCTCCCCTTGGACTAAAGCCACGATAATGGTTCGGCAAGATATGAATCTTGTCCTTGGGGATCCAATACTGATTTGATCCAGTTTGTTTGTTCAGGTACAGTTTAGGTACCCATGCTTGAACTTTAGGTCTGGACTGGTTCAGTACAGCATAGTAGGATCTTTGTCTAGATTTGGTTCTATAGCCTAGTCTGGATCGATTTGGAACCGACTTCTGTTTTCCAAGAATCATGTCAAGTCCCTTGGAACCAGAAGTGAATCGTTCTAAAGCTGCTCTTAGGTCCTTGACCTGAGTTTTCAAGGAGAAGTTCTCTTTCTCAAGTTTTTCAACTTGAGTAGAGGTTCCTTCTTGAACCTTCTCAGTTAAGGATCTAGAGTCAGCTCCCTCTTTCAGGAGTTTTACTTCCTGTCGGAGAGATTCGACTCGGAGTTTAGCTTTCGCCAAATCTCGAGAAAGATAGGAAATTAATTCATTTAATTGATTTCTTGAAAAACCACTTACAGTTATTTCGCCATCCTCTGAGAATGTAAGTTTACCGTCGTCCGACTCCGACTCTGACTCAGTCTCGATTTCTTCTGAGGTGGTTAGTGCGAGCAGGTTCGACTGTGGGACCTCTTCTTCTTCTTCGGAGGAGGACTCGTCCCACGTTGCCTGAAGTGCCTTCTTCTTTCTCGTCTTCTTTGTTTCCTTCAGGTTGGGGCATTCAGTCTTGTAGTGGCCTTTCTTCTTGCACTCGTAACAGGTCACGTTGGGTTTGTTCTTTTCATTTGAGGGTTCAGCTGGTTCTTCCTTTCTTCGGCTGGCTTTTCTTCTGTTGGTCTAGTTTTTTAGCTCTTTGTAGTAGTCCCGGGCTAGCCGAACCAACTTAGGCCGATTTCCCTCGCTGTCTTCTGAGTCTGAATCTGAATCAGACTCGGGTGCAGGTTGAGGCTTCTTCTTGGTTGTCTTTCCAGCTTTACCTGCAACAAAGGCAATGCCTTTCTCGGCCAGATTGCAGTTAGTCTACTCATGCAATTCTAATTCAGAAAATAGTTCATCTAACTTAATTTTTGAAAGATCTCTTGAAACTTTGTACGCATCTACCATATATGCCCATAGGGTGTTTCTTGGGAAAGCGTTAAGGGCGTACCTTATTAGGTCACGGTTTTCTACCTTGTGACCGATGGTGTGTAGACCGTTCATCAGCTCCTGAATTCTAGCGTGGAGTTGAGCAGCTGATTCGCCGTCGTTCATCTTGATGGTATACAACTTGTTCAGCAGAAGGTCCCTCTTGCTGATTCGGGTGTCGGAGGTTCCTTCGTGTAGTTCGATCAGCTTACCCCAGAGTTCTTTGGAGCTGTTGAATGGACCCATCCAGTTCAGCTCCTCTTTGGTTAGGCCGCATTGGAGTGTTTGGGTCGCTTTGACATCAGCTTCAATTTTCTTTTTGAGTGCAGCGTCCCATTCAGTGTAAGATTGTTGTATTCCGTCAGCATTCCTTGGTATTTCCAGTCTTGACTGAATGATTATCCACATGTCCACCTGAGTTTTCAGGTGGACCTCCATTCTGCTCTTCCAGTAGGAGAAGTCCTCTCCACTGAAGAGTGGCGGTCTTGCGGTACTGAAGCCTTCTTGCATGACCATTTAAGAATTTACTGAAAAAGACAGAAAAAGGAGAAAATGTCCCAAGACTTGGTCTTGGATTAGCAGTGCGGGACAAAGAAGAATAAAATTATCGAGTAGTGTTGCACCGGTCTCGATTAACGATAAGAATTTAAAAAATTCGAAAAAAAATTTGAAAAATTCTCAAATTGGTGGTTGCACCAAATTTGAACTTTCCCGCTTTGATACCACTTGTTGGATCGAAAATAACGATAGAGGGGGGGGGGTGAATATCATAAAACGTTTTCGGATAAAACTTTAAGAGAATAAGCAGCGGAAATTAAAAACACAAAGAAAGACACGAACACAAGGATTTACTTGGTTCGGAGTCGCGGTCGGTTCCTACTCCAAGGCCCACGGTCCTTGACCGTTTACTGCGGGCAATTTTATAATGCGCAAAGTGTTTTACAGAGAATGGTACAGAAATTTTGCAGTAAAGGAAAACAGAGTTACTCTTCGTGATCAACGCCTGGTATGGATCGTACTTCGGTGCGTAAGGTCATCGTCGGCGCTTCAATTTCGAGATGGAAGGCTTCTGGAGCAGAGCGCTTGAGTCGAAGAGCGTAGTAGCGTTGGAAAGATGTGTCGAGAAGGCTTGGGGGTCGAGTCCTTTATATAGTGAACCTGGGGGCGCCCTCCACGTGTCACCTGATCCGGTAAACTCTCGGTCAGCCGTTATCCCTCCAGGATCGAGCTGAGGTTTGACCGGGGACGCCCGGGATGCAGGGGGCGCCCGGGTTGACTCGGTCCGCTGGCTTCTCGTTGGCTTGACTCTATCCGCTTCGTTGGCTTGAGCCCGGGGCGCCCCCCAGTGAGCTTCCGAAGCGTTTTCTTGCTTAACTTGTTTTGCCTTGACCTTGGGGGCGCCCGGGACACTGGGGGCGCCCTGCCCAGCTGCTTGCCCCTCTCCTTTGGGGCGTTCTGAGCTGCAGAAACACATTCCTTCGGTCCTGCATCCAAGGTTAGTCCAAAACAACACAAAGCAATAAAATATTAGGTTTATACAGCCTTAGCTGTCTTGGTTCTGACTTTGGGTCTCCGAAATGGAACCCTAGGTCGAACCGACGCCTATTGTTCCCTCGACGGGGAACGCATTCTCACCTACTCCTCTCAGGAGAATTTACCTGTTGCCAACCGGCTCCTCCGGTTGGACTTTTGCCCAGCAGTCCTTCGCCAGGTGCCTAACTGTCCTTCGCCAGTTCTTCAGTACCAAGCAGTCCTTCGCCTGTTGCCCAGCTGTCCTTCGCCAGGTCTTCAGTACCAAGTAGTCCTTCGCCTGGTGCCTAGCAGTCCTTCGCCTGGTGCCTAGCAGTCCTTCGCCAGGTCTTCGTGACCAAGCCGTCCTTCACCTAGTGACTAGCAGTCCTTCGCTAGGGCTTCGGTTTCAAGCAGTCCTTCGCCTGGTGCCTAGCAGTCCTTCGCTAGGTCTTCGACTCCTAGCAGCCCTTCGCTAGGTGCCCAGCAGCCCTTCGTTGGGTCTTAGGGTTCTGATGCCTAGCAGTCCTTCGCTAGGTGCCTAGCAGGCCTTCGCCAGGACTTCAATCTGCACACTCAAGTAGTATGTTAGATAAACATAACATCTTAACTTTTGAACCCTTTTCCATTATCAAAACACAGGTTCGACTTGGGTGCTGTCTGCACCAACAGTGGACACTTCTTCCATTCCTTCCTCTTCGAATGCTGAACTTAACTCAACCTCCGATTGGTCCTTTTTCTCCTTTTCTTCTTATCCTTGTGTTGGATTCTCATGTAGAGCTATCACTCTTCTCCATAGCTCATAGGCATTCTTGTATTCTCCTACATTTGACACAATATATGAAGGTAATAAATTTAGTACAACTCTAGTTACCTCCTTATCCGCCTTCGCTTCTTCCGTTTGACTCTTGGTCTAATACCGAAGTCGGAGGCACTTCCCCTTCTTGTCCGTTGAAGTTTCAAAAGGAACTTCCAATGTTGTCCAATGATCCCAATCCATTTGGAAGCATGTTTCCATCCTCTTCCTCCAATAGTTGAAATCATCTTGTTCGTATGGAGGTGGAATCCTAATATCCCATCCAAGTGGACCTTCCGATTACATCTTCCTCTAGCTTTCTTTGCTCTCTGATGAACCCAAAAGAGGTGTCACAGAAGTGGGTCTCAAATTTAGATATTTATAAGCTGGAAACCCTTTTTGCAATCAAAGAATGAAAACGTAGTAAAGGGGCCACAGGTCGTATTTTTCCTAGGGCTAGTTGATGTTGTGTGATTCGAGCTCGTATTTATGTGTCGTTTATGAATTTTGGGTTTCGAATGAAATCTAGGGTTGTTGCAATTCAGAAATGAAAGCGCAAAGAAAATAAAAGAAACTTAACTAAGTGAGCTAAACAAAGAATAAGACAACTAACGAACTCAAGCAAATTGAAACCTACGCAACCAAGGGACTTAACAGACTTTTGGAGAGCAATTCTGATTATTAATTGCAAACCAAATATTAAGCAAAAGAATTGAAACAGTGCTGAAATTTTCGGTTGAAACTAATTTCGAAACCTAACTTGATACAAAGTGGAAAAAGTGAAATCAACTTGATACAAAGAGGAAGTAACTTATGTGCCGTAAGTTAAGACTAAATGCAGAACTAATAGATGACAATTCCGACTTGATACTGATCAATTCAACTCGAGAAACAAGCTGATGATGCAATACTAATCATAAATGAATGGAAGCAGAAATGCAGAACAGGACAGATTTCAGCAACTTGGCAAGCAACAAAGAAAACTGATGTGCCTAAGATGATGCTAATGCAACCTAGAAACTGATGTAAAGCTAATAATCTTGAAGCAATAGGTTATATGCAGAGTTCAAAAACTATTGAATGTAAAACAACAATTCCCGAGCCCAAACCAATGTGCAGAATCAACTCAAATTCAGAAATGAAAAGATGCAGAAATGAAAGGTTAACTCAAGGAATTTACTGCAGAATCTTTGTAGCAGCGGATCAAATGCTAAACTAGCAATTGCAAACTAAATTCAAGTCGCTAATCTAAGTTCAGAGATGCTTAAAAAGACTAGTGATTGAAACAACTGATATGCAGAAATTAACTTGGCACGCAGCTACACAAACTGGCACGCCACAATTAAGTTGATACGCAAGCAACAAACAAAGAAATAAACTGAAATTAAATTCAATTGATCACTAAACAAGTTACCTAGCTAATTTACTTGCAGAAAGTAAACCTAACTTAAGCAGAAACAACTTAAAGAAGCAATCAAACAGCTGATACGAATTTCAGCAAATGACAGAATTCGGAAATGAAGTTACAACTGAAACTAAGGAAATTAGCTACAAAAACTAATCCTCAACCCTTCCCGAGCTCAAAATCTCCTTGTTCGTCACGCAAAGGCTGGCCTCGAACCCCTAAGCTCAGCAAATCAGTGGAAATCAGCTTCGCTTGATCAACTCTGCTCAAACTGCATCAGCTGGGGAAATCCAATCCGAATCCCTTCGATCTCAGTTAAATGGAGTGCGATGATGATTCGAGGATCATCTGAGCTCACCTGAGAACCCTACAAGTGGCTCAGATGATCGGAAATGGATCGTGGATGAAAATCGAGTGATCGGACCACAAAGCTATCGAAACCCTCAAACACCTCTGTTCGGATGAAAATTGAGCTGAATTCTCCACCGAAGCTATCTCCAATGATCCAGATGATGATCCAAGGTCGAGATTGAGGTGGTCATGCCTTCAAAACTAAAGAACTTACAAGTAAAACGAAGAGAAACGAAGACGATGAACAGTTGCGGCGAAGACGCGACGAGGAAGGAAGCTGCGCATATTTTTGATTAAGTACTTAGCATTGGACGGTTCAGATTGATTTGAGGAAATCCAACGGCTGATCTTCATCCAATCTGGCCCAAATTTTGATGATCTTGATCAAGGATCAGGATCTACCTCGTGGTAGCTCGGATCCTCCAGATTTGCAATGGATGGTCCAGATCAACCTAATCTTTGAATGGACGATCTAGAAGCCTCCGAGCTTGATCCAACGGTTGAATGAGCTCTGATTGGGATGAAACCTTCAGATCTTGATCAGAGTGCTTGATCAGCCCTAACCCTAGCTTGGATTGCTTCAGATGGTCTCAGATGGCTCAGATCTAGTCGCTTTTGAATCGGATGACCCAGATTAATCTGAAGCTTGATAACTCGATCTGGGTTCACTTCTGACTCAAGTTTGACCCAGTATGCCCTAGGTCCATGATCCTTCATGCCTACAAAAAATAGATCAACAATTTAGTGGCCGAATAATCCAAATATGTACAAATTTGCAATTAAGTCCAAAATAGCAATAATTTCTAGAACCTAGGGTAAATTCACAATTAAGCAAGAAAAATATGGGTCAAACATGGATTTTGACATCTAAAATAATCAATAAAATGGTACTTATCAACTCCCCCACACTTAAGCTTGAGCGTCTCGCGAAACTACTAAGTAAGTATCCCCTAGATTTTCTTAAGCATAATTAGAAGCAAATGAAAAGAAATTACCTAGGGTCATCAATTCTCATAAATCTAAGCTCTATGGATTAGTATCTTATCCTTAAATCAACAACTTAGCCTTTTTATCCTTCATGAGTCATTGAGATGAATTTAACTCACTAGCCTTTCAAGGAAAATTTTGGTGGCTCTCTCCTTAAGTTCTAAGTTGATGGTGGAAGTGGAGCTCACTCAAACACACATGCTTCTTGCACTACCATAGGCTTGCTTATTATCTACTCTCCACCATTATTCATGATTAGGATCAATATCTATAAAAACAAGTGAAAACATGGAAAATGGTAAGAAATGGAGTAAAAGCCAAGGAAATAGAAAATTGATGGAGTGGAAGACTTGAGTGCTCAAGGATATTTCCAATGTACTTTGCTTCTCTTTATAGTCCTCTAGTGATATAAAAGTGTGGTGAAGTCAAACTTGAATAATTCCTTTGATTTGGATGAAGATATCCCTATTGATCTCAATGTGCCAAGTTTTGCTATTGCGTGCCAACCTTGCTTCCTTCCCTCTTTTCTCATATTTTTTTGCTTTCTTTCTTTCTCTCTAGTAAGGTCAGAAAGTATTGGAGCAAGGCTTAAATCCGGATGGAAAAAACTTCACTTGTTTTCATGGTACCAACATTCCATTTGTGTGCCAACTTTGCCTCTTTGTTTTTCTGAATTTTTTCTGTTTTGCTCTCAATTTCATCTCCACGGCTTCAATTTTCTATTTTGATCTGAGAATCCAATCAGCCTCCTTCCTTCCTGATCAGCAGTGCCGGTGCATCTATAATTTCTGATTCACAGCCTTGAAAACTAATTTCAGTTTAAGTTGAGCATAAAACTGTCTCACTAGCATTCCATCCGATTTTTATTTTTTTCCTACTGCATTTCCAGCTTGTATTCTCAATTTTTCTGCTCTCCATAACCTCTGATAGCTGTCGAGTGGTTTTCTTGCAATCCAATTCAATTTTTGATGATTACAGTCAGCTGGATTCTGGCCTCCACACTGAGCAGATTTTCACTGCCGTCTTCAGATTTCAAATCTGCTGCAAATAGATTGAGTTCAGGGAAGAACCATTCTGCATCCTCTGCTTGATTCAGTAATGCAATGCTAAATTGGAAAACATCAGATTCAGTTTAAAAGTTGATACAGAACTGCTTGTAAAGAAACAAACTTGTTATGGTAAACAATTTCTGCACTTGAACTTGGCACAGATTTCTGCTTAAGTTTCAGATTTTTTCCAGCTTGGGTTCAGCTTCAATTCAGCTTGTCTTCAGATTCCAGCACTTGGCAGCAACAAATGCAATTCAGATTTCTTCAATTGTTAGCAAACTTTGCATTTAGTTTCGATTTCTGCACAGCTGTATTCCAGATTTTCTTACAGCTGCAATTCTGCTATTATGTGCCATTTAAGACCTTGGCACAGCTTTTCTCACCTTGGGATATTTTTTTCTTTCTTTTCTTCTTTCATTGCAGATCCTTTTGCTCCTCAACTTAGCACAAACTTGCATAGATCTTCAAAGTATAATAAGGAATTGACATTTCCAATTGCTTCCATCCTTAGACACTTCTTCCCACTTGATCTTGATACCAATCCAACTCAAATTGGCATCTTACAACATAATGCCAAAACATTAGCCACCTCCCAAATTCAAATTGGCACTTGGTTTTTTTTTTCTTTGGCACAAAATTTTTTTTTCTTTTGCGTGCCACTTCTTTTCTCTTCTTCTTGTTCAATTTTTTTTTCTTCTCTTGCGTGCCACTTGATCTTCAAAGTGTGATAAGGAATCTAGATGCTCCACTTGCTTCCATCCTCTTTCTCATTTTTGGAATTCAAATTCACTCACTTGCCACCTTTTGGCTTCAATTTCACAAAAAAAATTTTCCTCTTTGAAATGAAATGCATCCTTGCTCCAAAATAATTCCAAACTCTAGTCACTCCCCCACACTTAAATCTTTGTCCGTCTCGGGCAAAGTAGCATTAAGAAACATCCCAAGTAAACAAGTTCATAGAAAAGTAAGGGTAAGAGTAGGAAATAATAAAGAAAAAATGGAATGAACATGATAATTGCCAAAAATTGGTATGGAAAGGGAAACAATTTAATTAGCCTCTATAGATGTGATCCAATCATTGAAATATGGTTTTGAAAGAACCTAAGCAAGTTCTAGAGTACAATAACATATGTGTGTCACAAATATAAGGTCAATTCTCACTAGGCAAAAATAATTCATCTCAAGTCCTCAATTAAGAATCTAAAGCAAAGTAGTACTCAAGCATCCAAGATTTCATCCATGAGCTCAAACCCTAAGTTTTTACAACCAAATTTAATTTATTTTCAAAAGACTCTAAAATGCTATAGAGATAACCTAGAGGGATACAATTATTCACTAAGAGCTAAAGTGCTAAAAGAAATAACATAGTATTTACAATGACTCCTATTCATTCTACTCTACTCACACATTTATTAGCAAGAACTCATTTTAAAAGTGAAAAAAATGCAATAAAGGAAAAGGCAAGAAAGAGCAAACTCCCTTTTATCTCTGGCGGTCGGAGTCTGTTAAGAAGTAGCCTTCATCATGGTAGTGGAGGAACATGGGTGGCTGAGAGAGCTTCCTTCATTTGATCACTTTCCTGGTATAGGGCTCCCCCACACTTAGACTTTACAACAGAATGCTCAGGTGGCCGAAGGTTATTGATGTTCAACATCCATTTTAGAGGTGGAGTGCTTCGAATTATAGTAAGATCATTTCCTTCCTCTTTATTCTTTTTGAAACACCTTCCAGGAGGTTTGAGTCTGTTCAGATGAAGCACCCATTCCAGAAGTCTTTGGGACCCTGCAAAACCATGTAAAACCTTTCTCAAGCATGCGGGGTAAGAAAAAAGTGCAATATCATCAATCTCTACATAAAATGTATCCAAAAATGCATCACATCCAATAAAGTCAATTTTTGACACCTCAAAGAATTTTTCACAATTAATATCAATTAAAGATGTATCAAGCAATGCATTGTAACCTATGAAATCAATTTGAGGTACCTCAATAATTTTTTCACACTCAACCTCAACATAAGATATAGCAATAGATTCATCACAATAAACAACATCAATTTCAGGCAGTTCTAAAAATTTCCTACAATCCATATTCACAAAAGATGTATCAAACAATGTATCACAACCAATGAAATCAAATTTAGGTACCTCCATAATTTTTTCACATTCAAATTCAGCATAATATATAGCAAGAGATTCACCACAATAGACAACATCAATTTCAGGCACCTTCAGTTCCTACATAAGGTATATCAATAAATGTGTCACAACGAATAAAATCAAGCCTGGGTGCCTCTATGGAATTTTCATCATTATTTCTCACAAAAAATGTATCAAGACATGCTTCACATGCAATTCTAGACACCTCTCTGGAATTTTCTAAAATAAAAGGAGAAATACTTACCTGATCGTGCTCAAGTTCTGGTGGACACTCAACTGGAATAGGTGATCCTTGGGTTCTTGCTCTCATCATGCAAGTCCCTACACTTTTTGGCTTGTCCTCTGAATTTCCTAATGTTGGTGGTCCCTGGGGCTCTGTGCAATCCCCTATACCTGTAGAATCATCTCCTGTGCATGCTTCTTCAGTAATATCTACAGCAACCTCATTAGAAAGATTAGGACTATCAATAGCAATATCACAAAATAAAAGATAAGAAGAGTCTTGTAAAGCTTCAGTTTCAAATTCAAGGCTGTCACATGCTTTTCCATCCATCTCCTCTGATGCCTTCACAACTGATGCATCTTCAGCCTTTTCTGTAATCAAATCTCCTCCCACTATGTCAAATGCAACATCATCAGCAATTAACTGTGCCTCAACAGTCTCATCTGTGGTGCCCATACTCATGATTGAGTGATCTCCCCTAGGGTCCTTCATGGCATCGAAAATGCTAAACTGGACTATTGTGTCTCCCACCTCCATCGAAAGTGTGCCAGCATAAACATCAATCTTAGTTCTGGCAGTCTTCAGAAAAGGCCTTCCAAGGATAAGTGGGGATCTACGTGCAAGATACTCTCCTTCCATGTCTAGAATGTAGAAGTCTGCAGGGAAAATCAACTCTTTCACTTTAACCAAAACATCTTCAATAACTCCTGCCGGGCGAGTCTAGCTTCTGTCTGCTAGCTGAATCACAACTCCAGTGGGCTGTAGAGGGCCAATGCCAAGCATCTGGAAGACTGTCCTGGGCATGACATTAATGGAAGCTCCTAAATCCAGCATGACATCATGTAGCGTGGTGCTCCCTATCTCACAAGATACAGTAAACATGCCAGGGTCTTCACATTTCTGAGGTATGGCATGGATAAGTGATGAAAATTTTTCCCAATGCTGACCAATTCATTTTCCTTAAGTTTCTTCTTGTGAACACAAAGATCTTTCAGAAATTTTGCATACTTAGGAACCTGTTTAATCATTGTCAACAAGGGTACATTAATTTCTACTTTGCTAAAAAGTTTTACCAGCTCATTGTACTCTTTGATTTTCTCCTCCTCCACTTGTCTTTTGGTTGGAGTTCTCCCCTGTGGAAAAGGCAAGGGCACCCTAAATTCTTCCTCTTGAACCGAAGATGGAAAGGCTGATTTGTGAGCTGCTGCCCCACTTGGAATGGCTGCTGTAAAATCTGTTTCGGGACTGATTTGTGCTTCATTTTCCACTAAAATCACAGGGTTGCTTGATGAGGGAGTTGAGCACGGGCTAGGGTTGGAATCAACTGAATTTGAAGAGGTTTCGGGGCTGTTTTGGGCTGGAAATGAAGATGCTGCCCTGTTTTCAAAAAATTCAGCTCTTAGACCATTTTGAGTTGATGCAACCTTCCCACTCCTCAAATAAATAGCGCTAACATTTCCCTTTGGGTTAGGAACAGCTTGGGAAGGTAGTTGGCTTGATCTTTGAGCTTTAATTTGATTCACATCACTAGCCAATTGTCCCATTTGCCTTCCGAGGTTTTGTAAAGCTCCAATGATATTATCCTGCTATGATTGTTGGAATTGGGGCTGTTGGGGCTGATTGGAGGGCTGAAATGGTTGTTGAAATGGCTGATAATTAAGAAGGTGGAAATGCCTGAAAACATTGCTGAGAGTTACATCCTTGAAAATTCTAATTTTGCAATGGAAAATCCTGTGATGAGGACTGATTTTGCATAGGCCGAAACCCTTGATTGTAAGGCTGGAAATTCTAATGGTTTTGAGGTTGGAAAGTTTGAAATGATTGAAAACCTTGTTTCCCTTGCTGATATGGCTGGAATTGAGGTTGCAATTGTTGAAATTGGGGTTGAGATTGCTGCTGAGTTTGCTGGAAATTAGGCTGAAATGGAGGCTGAAAATTTTGTGGTTGCTGAAAAACTTGATGATTTTGCTGTGTTTGTTGGGGCTGCTGTGATGTTTGCTGGAATTGTGGTTGCTGAGGGTTCTGTTGGTGAAAAGAGTTCCCATATTTGAGATTTGGATGATCCCCCCCAATCGGGGTTATAAGTGGAAGAATAGGGGTTATTCCGAGATTGAAATTGCCCCTAACCAATGCTGCTACTGTCTCGTCTTGTTGGAGGGTGGGACATGAATCTGAGTTGTGCTCTTGACTAGAGCAAATACTTGTTGGGAACGAGATGGCTATAGAGGGGGGGTGAATATAGACAATCGCTTGCCCCTTCAAGACTTATCACGATTTCTGCAACTCGAATATCAGTAGCACAGCGGAAAGAATGGAAAGCAGAGTATGCAGAAAAAAAAACCCAAATGAACGCAAAACACACACAGCTAGCAAGATCGCTAACAAGGAGGGTTTACAAGGTTCGGGGATAACTTGCCCCTACTCCTTGGCGTGCCCTTGAGGTGGGTGACCCCTTGATCGTCGGCAGATCAAGCCCCGGTTAACACCGGATATGAAGCAACCTCCTTCTCGGTGGAGAAACCTCTCCACAGCGTGTTTCAAACAATGATATATAATGAGCACAATGAAACAACAACAAGAAGATCTTACTCAAACACTTAGAGAGGATAAAACACAGCAAGCTTCCCTGAGCTCCACCCAGTGGCGATCTCACGCAGACCCCTGTCTGCTTCGTGTCTTCCCACTGTCGGACTCCAAGCTTCTTGTTTTCTCCTTCAAGCGCTCAAGTATGATGATTGCTCCTCAATAGCTTGCTTAGAATGGTTGAAGAACTCAAGAACAGCAAGCTTCTCGCAGCAGAACGCAAGAACACGAAAAACTTCAAGAACTGCAAGTCCTACTGAACTCAACTCTCGCGTTCCTTTTTGTTTCTCCGCCAAGCGACAGGTGACACCATCTCTGTAGCTCCCAGCTACTCAACTGCCAACGCCAGCCTCTACTGAGCTATCTCTGGACTCACTGAGCTCCTCAGTCGAGCACCAGTCTCAGCTCCAGTCCGCAGCTCGCCGTTGCAACCTGAGATGGGAAAAGGGACAAACCTGCTCTGAGGAAAGCGCGCTTTGACTTCTCCTAGAGTGTTTGAATCCTCCCCTGTCACCTGAAACTCAATCAGAGCATTAGAGCAGAAGATCACGCAGCATATCACATATCAGAAAACATGCATCAGCAAATCCGATACGATCAGACACTCTGACCGCGTTTGTCAGTGAAATTTGAATTAAAGTGATCGGTCACCGGACCGATCCAGGGTGTGTGGATCGATCACCAGATCGATCCACTGCTTTGCTGGGATTCCCAGCTCTCGCAGCTATACACGCCTGATCGGTCACCAGACCGATCAGGGTGAATCCTGATCGGTCACCAGACCGATCAGATTGGATCCTGATCGGTCACCCAGACCGATCAGAACAGATGAACAGTTATTTTTTAATCAAACCCAAGATCCTGATCGGTCACCGGACCGATCCAAGACTCTGATTTGCAAGGGAACTCACTCACCGTCTGCTCCCTGATCGGTCGCCAGACCGATCAGGAGCAAGACAGCAAGGAAGCAGCCTGCTCCCTGATCGGTCTCCGGATCGATCAGGAGCCACACAGTAGATTCCCAATCTCACTGTGCGCTCCCTGATCGGTCACCAGTCCGATCAGACATAGCTGGATCGGTCACCAGACCGATCCACTAAGGAGCAGCGTGCCAAAAGTCCCTGATCGGTCACCAGACCGATCCAGTGACTCTACCCAGCCCTCCAAGCTAGGGATTCATCCACCTTAGCCCTCCAAGCTAAGGATTTTTCCATCTAACTCTCCAAGTTGGGAATTTGCACCTAACCCTCCAAGTTAGGACTTTTCACCTAGCCCTCCAAGCTAGGACTTTTCACCTAGCCCTCCACGCTAGGACTTTTCACCCAACTCTTCCGAGTTAGAACATCATCCAACCTAGCCCTCCAAGCTAGGCACCTGACCCTCCAAGCCAGGACTTTTTCACCTAATTCTCCAGGATGGGAATTTGCACCTAACCCTCCAAGTTAGGACTTTTCACCTAGCCCTCCAAGCTAGGACTTTTCACCCAACCCTTCCGAATTAGGACTTTTCCAACACCTAACCTCCCAGGTTAGGATTTTCCAACACCTAGCCCTCCAAGCTAGGATTTTCCACACCTAACCTCCCAGGTTAGGATTTTCCAACATCATGCCTAATCCTCGATTAGGACTTAATCACAATCATCATAATCATCACAATCATCACACCTAACCTCCCAGGTTAGGACTTTCCATATCATGCCTAATCCTCGATCAGGACTTAATCATAATCATCATAATCATCACAATCATCACACCTAACCTCCCAGGTTAGGACTTTCCATATCATGCCTAATCCTCGATCAGGACTTAATCATAATCATCCTCCTAAACTAAAATCGTTGTCAACACCAAAACAACAATCAGGGTCAGACTGCATCAACAATCTCTTTTTGTTGTTTGACAACCCGATTTTAAGTTTAGGGATTCTCAATCAATTTTCCAACATTATGAATCATAGGGGAATCCAGATCCTCCCCCTACAACATGGTCATTCTAAACTTAACCATTCACACTCTCTCCCCCTTTGTCGAACACCGAAAAGGGGTAAGAGGGACTGTTAAGATAAACTCCCCCTCAAACCTAGAGGGTCCCAACTCAAAAATGTGATAATTTATGGATTAATCATACGAACACATGTGAAAAGATTAAGGTAAGACATAGCAGTCACATGTATCATATGAATGTGAAATATAGTCTCCCAAAGTATGCCATAATATTCATAAGGATCAACTAGACATGACAATGTAAGCATGAATATGGCAATCGAATAATCATGCAGATAATAGATATATAATCAGCATGGCATCAACAATAGTAGATAAGCATGGCAGATAAGTCAAAGCATGAGAACATCCAAGCAAGTAGCAAAATATGTGTGACTCAAGGTCACACCAACAAGGTCAGAGGGCATACAGCCCAAAAGTCATAGTCAAATACATAGATAAAACAGCAGGTATCCGAGCTCAAGTGTCAGTAGGAGGGTCGTCATCGTGCATACGGTCGTCCATCGTAGCATCATCAGCAGCAACAACTGGTGCACTCTCGGCATGACCCGCTAGCGGCAGCTCCCCCGCTTGGTTGCAATCCATCCACTGTAGCCCCTCGGTCCCGAGAGCAATGCCGGACTGAGCAAGCATACGACGATCCAGGCGACAATCTTGTCGATTCATCGGCACGAGTTGGCCCTGTGAGACGTCGATGCCAACTAACTCCAGCCAGGCAGTGATGATATGTCCAAAAGGCATGTAGATCGTCTGACCAGACCGCAGACCATGAACAATGATGGAGGAATAGATGGACGATGCTATGTCAAAATCGAACTGCAGATGCATCCCGTAAAGCATCAGGCAGTGAGATGTAAGGATCGCATCAAGATGCTTGGACGTAGTTGGTAGAAGACAATTTGCGATAATTTGAAACATAATATAATCGATGGGAGATAGATGACGAGCAGGGAATGTGGGAAAGTTATAGATATCCGCACCAAAACCCCGTGGCCTGGGGTGGACTAGAAAATGTTCATATATGGAGTCCGGAGTGATTCCAGTAAAAGGAGCAGGAAGAGGAACAGGATGATATGGATAAAGTGAGAAATCATTCTTAGAGGGACGACAACCCAGAAACAAAGTGAAGGATGATAGGGTGAAGTCAAGATCGACACCGGTGACACGGGTCCGCCATCCTATGCCCTCCCCATTGGCCAGATTATTATAGAATTCAGAGATCAAGTCAACATTGATCGACCTTTCTAAGAAAAGGATGTTTTGAAGCCCATAGTACTCAATGATTCCTTTTATCGTAGGGCAATGTTCATAAACGAAGGTTCGGTCCACTGATCGATATGGCATTAGTTTGAAGTTGTGCCAATGAAAGTCTAGAGCATAGAGAATGTTCGGAAATCTAGGATGCGGGGGAGATGGAGGCCTTAGAGGAGATGTAGATGATGAGGAAGTCTTCCCTCTTGAACTAACCTCTATAACCTCCTTTCCCTTAGATGACTTTCTAAGGAGGTTTGAATTGATCATGACACATAGATTGAATCATACAAGAGTTGATCATCATATGAGACCCAATCAAAACATAGACATAAAAGTTTGGTCATAAGAAATGAGGAAGAGGGTCACGGTAAGAAATAGGTCCCGGCGAAAGGGGTCAGATCGGTCCGGGGACCGATCAGCCCGATTCCTGATCGGTCCGGTGACCGATCAGGGTTCCTGATACGACCTGGAATATTCAGTTTCAGAATTTCTGAAATTTCCAAATGATATCTGATGGATTTTGTCTAGTTTGGACAGGTACTTATAACTAAAATTGATTCTTGAACAAGAATCTAAAGTCCTTATAGGTTCATCAACCACTTTGACCCATCTAAATGGAATCAAACTCAACCATCAATCAATCAAGCAAATTCAAACAAGTCTTTACTCTAATTCCAAGTTTCCAATCAAGTTGCCTTGATTGGAATGTCCAAGTATGATCATGGTGCCATATACACATATGTTATGCAATGGTTTTCCCCACACTTGGTCACCACCGTGATTATTATCTCGTCAACATAATTTCTCAATTGATGCAATGACATTTTGAGAAATTGAGTTGAACCTAACATCTCACCCCATATCTAGCAAACAAAAACATTTTGGTAACCCTTATAGTTTGTGTGAGATGTTCCCAAAGTTACCCAATTGTTCCCTAACAATTTGAAATAATCATGAAGGGTTTTGACCATAATTTGAACATCATGAAGCGCGACACATTCCCAATTCCCGTCTTAGGAAACTAAATTCACTCTCGGGAAGTAGTTTAGTGAAAATGTCAGCTAGGTTTGACTTTGACTCTACATGTGAGAGTATGATGTTCCCCCTAGCTACATGATCCCTAATGAAGTGATGTCTTACTTCAATATGTTTTGTCCTAGAATGATGGACCGGATTCTTGGTTAAGTTAATTGTGCTAATGTTATCACATAACACTTGCACACCCTTGTAATCCAATCCATAGTCCTCTAAGGTGTGGATCATCCACAACAATTGTGATATACACTCTCCCATGGCGATATATTCTGCCTCGGTAGTGGAAAGAGCAACACAATGTTGCTTCCGACTCGACCAACTTACTAAAGACGAACCTAGGAATTTGCAGCCCCCACTAGTGCTTTTCCGGTCCAACTTACATCCAGCGTAGTCGGAATCCGTATAGCCCATCAAATCAAAAGATTCGGTACGGGGATACCAAAGACCTACACCAATTGTGCCCTTGAGATATCTCAAAATTCGCTTAACAACAATTAGGTGAGATTCCTTGGCACAGACTTGATACCTAGCGCACATACCTACAGCAAATAGTATATCTGGTCGACTAGTTGTAAGGTATAGCAAACTACCTATCATGCTTCGATATTGAGTTAGATCAACGGGTTTACCACTCTCATCATTGTCCAATCTTGTGTTTGCAGCCATGGGAGTGGTTACCTCTTTTGAATCACTCATATTGAATTTTCGAAGCATTTCATGTGTATACTTCGATTGGTGCACATGGATACCATCGCGAGTTTGCTTGATTTCTAGTCCAAGGAAGAAAGTCAACTCTCCCACTAGACTCATTTCGAACTCACTCTCCATGTGACCAATAAATTCACGTAAATAGCCCTTGTTGTTTGAGCCACAAATTATGTCATCGACATACACTTGGGCTACAAATATATTGTCACCATCTCTTCGTAGAAATAGTGTAGGGTCTATTTGACCTCTAATGAAGTCCTTTTCAATCAAGAATATCGACAACCGCTCATACCAAGCCCGGGGTGCCTGTTTAAGGCCATAGAGTGCCTTCTTGAGCTTGTACACGTGGTTTGGATATTCGGTACTCTCAAACCCTGGAGGTTGTTCGACATAAACTTCTTCCCTAATCAAACCATTTAGGAATGCCGATTTGACGTCCATTTGAAATAGTTTGAAGCCTCGATGTGCTGCAAATGCAAGCATCAATCGGATGGACTCTAATCATGCCACAGGAGCATAAGTCTCATCATAATCAAGACCTTCAACTTGACTGTAGCCCTTGGCTACCAAGCGTGCCTTGTTTCTAATGATTTCTCCCTTGTGGTTTAATTTGTTTTTGAAGACCCATTTAGTTTCAATAATAGTGGTCTTCTTGGGCCTAGGGACTAAGTCCCAAACTTGACTCCTCTGAAACTGACCTAGTTCATCTTGCATTGCAATAATCCAATCGGGATCATTTAATGCTTCATCAATTTTTCTAGGTTCAATTTCGGAAATTAGAGCAACTTCATTAGCCTCATTCCTGAAGAATGATCTAGTCCTAACCCCTTGATGGATGTCTCCAACGATTTGGTCTTGGGGATGACTAGAGGCTAATCTCGTTTGCCTTGGTGTTGGTGGTGCTTCTTGAACGAGTTCACTAGACACAAGTTCAGCCTCAGGATCCGGCTGATCAATGGATTGTCTTGGGTCACCGTCATCAGACTCATTACCATTAACACCACTTGGAGAATCATTCAAACTTAGTCTCCTAAGTTCGAGTTGAACTCCTTCTACATTTTCTGACTGGTCAATTGGTTTTGGAACTTCCTCAAAGACCACATCAGCAGACTCTTCAACTAATCTAGTTCTCTTGTTGTAGACTTGGTAGGCTTTACTAACGAGGGAGTACCCGACTAGTATCCCTTCATCAGCTTTTGCCGTGAACTTTCCAAGGTGATCCTTGGTGTTTAGGATGAACACCTTACAACCAAACACCCTAAGATGTTTAACCGTAGGTGGTTTCCCAAACCAAAGTTCATGGGGAGTCTTTCCTAAAAACCTATGGACGAGAACTCAGTTTTGCACATAGCAAGCTGTATTAACAGCTTCAGCCCATAAGTAACTCGGGAGTGAGTACTCATTAAGCATGCTTCGTGCAGCCTCTTGAAGTGCACGGTTCTTCCTCTCTACAACACCATTTTGTTGTGGTGTCCTAGGAGTAGAGAACTCATGTCTATAACCCTTATCTTGACAAAATTCTAGAAACCTTTGGTTTTGAAATTCACCTCCATGATCACTTCTTATTGTCTTAATTGTTGATGATCTCTCATTTTCAACCCTTCTACAAAAAGAAATGAAAATATCTAAGGTTTTATCCTTATGTTTTAAAAAGAAAGTCCAAGTATATCTAGTGAAGTCATCAATGATAACAAAGCAATATCTACTTCCATTCAATGATATGATAGTGCTACAATCAAATAAATCCATGTGAAGTAAATCTAAAGCATTGGAAGTACTTACAGTGCTTTTACCTTTATGTGCAGATTTTGTTTGCTTACCCATTTGACACACATCACATAATTTATCTTTTCCATACTTGATGCTCGGTAAGCCTCGAACTAGTCCCTTGTTGGCCAACTTCCGGATGTTCTTCATGTTCACATGTGCTAGCCTCCGGTGCCAAAGTGTGGACTCTTCTTCTTTTGACATGAAACACTTAGCAAAAGCATTAGTAGCACTTTTAAAAGAAACTTGATAAATATTGTCTACTCTTGCTCCTACTAGTACCGTGTCCAAAGCGTCATTTTGTCTAACTAGACATTGACTTGGTTGGAAATCAATTGTGTAACCCGTGTCACACAATTGACTGACACTTAGGAGATTAAACTTCATCCCCTTGACTAGAAGGACATTTGAGATTCTAAGACATCCGGATATTTGAATGTCTCCTATTCCTATGACCTTAAGGCTACCATTGTTACCAAATGATACATTACCTCTACTCTTCTTGTGAAATGTGGTAAACAATGATCTATCCCCGGTCATGTGTTTGGAGCATCCACTATCAACGAACCAAGTTGATAGATGCTCCCCCTCAATCATAACCTACACAATTCGAAAAATAGAAGTCTTAGGTACCCAAACCTTGGGACCTAAAGCATCAACTAAACATGACTTAGGCACCCATGCCTTGACAACTTTCATTTGGATTTTGGGTGTCCTAGATTGTCTCATGTCAGTCCTAGACATGAGAGATACAAAAGAGGGTTCCTTAGGGCGGTAACCAATACCGCCCTATTGTAGACCTGCTCTTTGGGCATTCAAAATCATATCTAAGGTCTTAGAGCTATTTGAGAATTTCCCAAGAATATTCTTGAGCTTCTCAACTTCACTCTTCAAGGATTGGTTTTCCTCTACTAACCCATTATCATGCAAATCACTGATTTCCTCAACCTTAGAGGATTTCAAAGTTTCAATTTCATGTTTCAGTGATTTAATTTCATCTTCTAGTAATTCAACATGCAAGTCATCAATGTTATCATCCCTAGAAGCTTTTAATTGAGCAATCTCTAATTGCAATGCTTTAACTTTATTTTTGGATTTCTTAAGCATACTAGTTAAACATGCAATTGCTCTATAACATTTTTCAAGCTCGGGAGAAGTTACCTCTTCATCATCCGAAGATGATGAAGCCGCGTTTGAGGAGCTTGAAGTTTCTTCACTGCCCTCCTCTCCAAGAGCCATGAGAGCCACTTGCCTTGTGCTCTTCTCCTCCTTCTCGTCATCGGATGAGCTAGAGGATGACTCATCCCAAGAGGCCTTCAATGCCTTCTTCTTCTTCTTGGAATTCTCTTCTTTTCTTTTGGATTTTTCCTCCTTCTTCTTAAGCTTCGGACACTCATTCTTGAAGTGTCCTTTCCTACCACACTCAAAACAGGATGCATTATTCTTATCAAGTTTGGATTCACTAGTATTACCTCTCCTCTTGAAACGTCGATCTCTTCGCATCATCCTTCGCACGAAGTTCGCCATTTCGGATGAAGAGGAGCCACTGCCATCTTCCTCCGAGGTTGACTCGGATTCGGAGGAGGATGAAGATGATGAAAGATCCTTCTCCTTTTTCTTCTCCTTCTTCTTCTTGTTGATCCGGTCCCCTGCAACTAAGGCAATCCCCTTTTCCTTGGGGCCTTTGTTAGCCATCTCATGCAATTCCATCTCACAAAAATAAATCATCTAACTTTACAATAGATAAATCCTTAGATACTTTGTAGGCATCCACCATGGATGACCACAAAAGCATTCCTTGGAAATGCTTTCAAGACATACCTCACAAGGTCGCGATTCTCGACCCTTTTCATCAATTGAGTGAAGTCCATTAAGAACTTCCTTGAACCGGCTATGGAGCTCACTTACCGACTCATTCTCCTTCATGGAGAGGTTTTGAAGTTGATTGAGGAACAAGTCCCTCTTTGCAATCCTCGAGTCCCGGGTGCCTTCATGGAGCTCTATGAGTTTGTTCCACAAGTTCTTTTGCACTTGTGAAGGGACCAACCTTGATGAGTTGGTCTTTGTTCATGCCACATTGTAGAGTGACAACCGCCTTAGCGTCGGCTTCACTCTTCCTTGTTTGTTCGGCAGTCCACCGAGATGATTCGAGTTCCTTGCCTTCATCATCCTTAGGAGGGATGAATCCTTCCTTCACCGCGAACCACGTATGGATATCCATCTTCAAATAGTATTCCATCTTTGATCTCCAATATTGGAAGTCGGCGCCATCAAAGAATGGAGGTCGGGTGGTGGAGAAGCCTTCTCTCAAAGCCATCTTGTTGAGAACTCTCGGTTGTTAAGCCGTAAACAGAGCACCTTGCTCTGATACCACTTGTTGGGAACGAGATGGCTATAGAGGGG
>JAGFNQ010001638.1:131909-168283 GCA_024364735.1 Boesenbergia rotunda
AGCCTCTACTGAGCTATCTCTGGACTCACTGAGCTCCTCAGTCGAGCTCCAGTCTTAGCTCCAGTCCGCAGCTCGCCGTTGCAACCTGAGATGGGAAAAGGGACAAACCTGCTCCAAGGAAAGCACTCTTTGACTTCTCCTTGAGTGTTGAATCCTCCCCTGTCACCTGAAACTCAATCAGAGCATTAGAGCAGAAGATCACAAAGCATATCACATACATCAGCAAATCGGATACGATCAGACGCTCTGACGACGTCTGACAGTGAAATTTGAATTAAAGTGATCGGTCACCGGACCGATCCAGGGTGTGTGGATCGATCACCAGACCGATCCACTGCTTTGCTGGGATTCCCAGCTCTCGCAGCTATACACGCCTGATCGGTCACCAGACCGATCAGGGTGGATCCTGATCGGTCACCAGACCGATCAGATTGGATCCTGATCGGTCACCCAGACCGATCAAAGCAGATGAACAGTTACTTTTTAATCAAACCCAAGATTCCTGATCGGTCACCGGACCGATCCAAGGCTCTGATCAGCAAGGGAACTCACTCACTGTTTGCTCCCTGATCGGTCGCCAGACCGATCAGGAGCAAGACAGCAAGGAAGCAGCCTGCTCCCTGATCGGTCTCCGGATCGATCAGGAGCCACACAGTAGATTCCCAATCTCACTGTGCGCTCCCTGATCGGTCACCAGTCCGATCAGACATAGCTGGATCAGTCACCAGACCGATCCACTAAGGAGCAGCGTGCCAACAGTCCCTGATCGGTCACCAGACCGATCCAGTGACTCTACCCAGCCCTCCAAGCTAGGGATTCATCCACCTTAGCCCTCCAAGCTAAGGATTTTTCCATCTAACTCTCCAAGTTGGGAATTTGCACCTAACCCTCCAAGTTAGGACTTTTCACCTAGCCCTCCAAGCTAGGACTTTTCACCTAGCCCTCCAAGCTAGGACTTTTCACCCAACTCTTCCGAGTTAGAACATCATCCAACCTAGCCCTCCAAGCTAGGCACCTGACCCTCCAAGCCAGGACTTTTTCACCTAATTCTCCAGGATGGGAATTTACACCTAACCCTCCAGGTTAGGACTTTTCACCTAGCCCTCTAAGCTAGGACTTTTCACCCAACCCTTCCGAATTAGGATTTTTCCAACACCTAACCTCCCATGTTAGGATTTTCAACACCTAGCCCTCCAAGCTAGGATTTACCACACCTAACCTCCCAGGTTAGGATTTTCCAACATCATGCCTAATCCTCGATTAGGACTTAATCATAATCATCACAATCATCATAATCATCACACCTAACCTCCCAGGTTAGGACTTTCCATATCATGCCTAATCCTCGATCAGGACTTAATCATAATCCACCTAACCTCTCAGATTAGGATTTTCCATATCATAATCATCCTCCTAAACTAAAATCGTTGTCAACACCAAAACAACAATCAGGGCCAGACTGCATCAACACAATTGCGATACACTCTCTCCCATGGCGATATATTCTGCCTCGGTCATGGAGAGAGCAACACAATGTTGCTTCCGACTTGACCAACTAACTAGTGATGATCCTAAGAATTGGCAACCCCTACTTGTATTTTTCCGATCCAACTTGCACCCAGCATAGTCAGAATCGGTGTAGCCAATTAGGTCAAATGATTCGGTACGGGGGTACCAAAGAGCAACTCCAATTGTGCCCTTAAGGTATCTCAAAATTCTCTTGACAATAATTAAATGAGATTCCTTGGCACAGACTTGATACCTAGCGCACATATCCACAACAAAAAGTTTATCAGGTCGACTAGCTGTGAGGTATAGCAAACTACCTATCATGCTCCAGTATTGAGTTAGGTCAACAGGTTTACCACTCTCATCATTGTCTAAACGTGTGTTTGTAGCCATGGAAGTGGTAACTTCTTTCGAATCACTCATGTTAAATTTTTGGAGCATCTCTTGTGTGTACTTTGATTGGTGCACATGGATTCCGTCACGAGTTTGCTTGATTTCAAGTCCAAGGAAGAAAGTCAACTCTCCCACTAGACTCATTTCAAATTCACTCTCCATGTATCCAATAAATTCATTTAAATAGCCCTTGTTGTGTAACACCCCAAAAATATTATGAAATGTTATATGAAATATTATGAATTCATGAAATATTATTATGGAATATTATGAAATGTCATGAATTCATGAATATGAAATATTATAAATTCATGAAATATTATTATGGAATATTATGAAATATTATGAATTCATGAAATATTATTATTATTATGAAATTTCATGATGGGCTTGGCTTAATGGGCTTGGATGTGGATTAGTGCAAAATGTAATAAAAAGAAGATGTAGAAAGGAGGAAGCAGGGATTGAACCTTGAACCTCCTAGTTGCACTAGCAATGTCTTAACCATTGTACCAAGCCATGTTTCTTGTTAAGAGAATAAGAAACGTGCTTGTTAAAGCTAGGGAAGTGAAGAGACATGCCTCTTCATGAGAAGAGTATAAATAAGAGAGGGAAAGGAAGTTACACTTCTCCTTCTTCTTCCCCACTTCAAATTTCAAAAAGTGCCCTAGGGTTCTAACCCTAGGAAGTTGGAAGGATAAAGGAACCCTTTAAGGTTCTTGCCCTTTACTAGGGCCAAGAGTGCTAGAGAAGGCTAACAAGGGAAACACTCATTTTCTTATTCTTCAAGGGTACCCTAAGGAGTAAGAGAAGAAGAAATTCAAGCGAAAGGAAGTAAGTATCCCCTCGCCTGCAGTGTAATAGTTGTGTATGATTCTTTTGCTCTTGTGGTTTTCGAAAATGGGGGTTTTCCCCTTTGTAGGTTTCGGCCACCCCTTAAGGGGAGGCCTTGGTTACTCCTTAATACAAGAGAAGACCCCTTGAGACTTAGGGTATATATGTATGTGGATTTTCTTCATGTTGTTATGAACAAAAACTAGGGTATTCACCCTTTGTAAGTTTCGGCCAAGGTAAGGGATTTAGGGGATTAAGAGTTGAATTTCTCTAGGATGTATTTTATGTTTAGTGTAATAAATGATGGTGTAGACAATGTGGTGGTATAAATGTTTGGTTACAAAAAAATACAATTTTTTTCCCTACCCTACAAGTTTCGGCCACCCTAGAGGGATTAGGGTTTAGGGTTGCATATTTATCCTATGATGAAATCTATGGTTAATAAGTAGTATGATATGTATGTGAGATGTTTGTGTAAATGCTTGTATGAAGGTTATTTCCAAAAAAACCCTAATGACCCTACCCTACAAGTTTCGGCCACCATAGAGGGATTAGGGTTTAGGGTTGCATATTTAGTGATATACTTATGGTTGGGGATGATGACACGTATATGCATGTGATGTTTAAATGGAAGGTTGGATTTGAAAACTAAAGTTTTTCCCCTAGCATGATTTTCGGCCAAGGCATGATATATGTTAAGTTTGTGAAAGTTGATCACCCCATGAGGTATACTATGCTTAGTATGATACATGATGTATATATATATGATGTTTGTATGGGATGTTTGATGTCAAAAACCTAAGCTACCTTATCCTTGACTTTCGGCCAAGCCCTAGATTTAGGGTTAAGAAGAACTCAATTAACTCATGAAGCATGCTACCCCTTCCTATGACATGGATATGATTTATGTGACCAATCTTGTCATCTATATAAGTATACTTAAGTGGTTGAATTATGATGTATGAATGAGCATGTCTTATGGCCCATGGGGCACCCTTATGAAATTTCATGTGATATGTATGATGAAATGCTTGAAAGGATACTCCACTAAGTATGGGATCAAGAACACCCTTATGTGTGTGAGGTGTGTCCCTATGGGTTCAGAAACACCCTGGAAAAGTGGGTGTCCCTTGAGCAGTGAATTTGGAGTACTCCTTAGCATATATGTAAAGACATGATAAGTATTTTACTTTGTAAGTTGTGTACCCGACTCGTAAGAGGGGTCGTTAAACAAATCCGGGATGCATGTTAACGTAAGGTCATGGCTCCGGTAGGACGTAAGAGGTCCTGCTCTAATGGGATTGGTGGCTCGCTACCCCAACTCATTAGGGAACGCGCATCATGTGGTACACAACTGGGCCCAATATGATATGGATGTATTTTTAAGTAATACCATTATGGAATTGTTTTGAAAACATTCATTGAAAATATTTATTACATGTGATGGGTATGCTTAAAATACTATATACTGCATGCTTAGAAACTTTGATGTTTAGTATGCTATGATGAACTCATGCTTATGTCTTGTTATGTGTACATGTTGTATGCTTTCGTATGGTTTTAGCGAGTAGGACAGGATCCTTACTAAGCATTTGTGCTTACTAGTTTATGTGTTGTCTTATGCTGCAGATAAGGGTAAGGAACACTTGAACTAAAGGAAGAGGCAGGAGGCTGAAGATGTGTGGGGTGGTGGCTCGGGAAAGAATGATTCTATATCTACTTTAATATGCTTAAGTTAATGTTTCTTGATAAAGAATGTTAGTGATTACTCTTATACTTGATTAGGTTTGATTATGCTGTGAGTTGAATTACTGGTGAACTTATCATGTATGGAATAACTTTGATAGTTCTAAACAAGCATGCTTAGTCCTTGAACTTTTGTTCTTATGTTATGTTAAAATTTTATGAATGTCTAGTACGTAACCCCGCCCCGAGAGTAGATATAAGGGCGGGCGTTACAGGTTGGTATCAGAGCCAAGTTTCCCCTCCACCACACACACATCAAGCTTTATCCTGCCGCTTCCAAGTAAGAGATCCTAACCTCGCTTTACCTTATTTCATGTACAGTAATGATTATAGAAATGATTAATACTTGCATAACAAGTGAAAATAGTATTAATTCTTATGTAGTCATTTATCACTTGTATGATAGATATGGCTAGAGGACGTAGCAATCGGGGTAATGAGACAGCACCCCCACCTAATATGATGCAAGTAATCACGGACCTGCAGCGTCAGGTCACTGAACAACAACAGATAATAAACACTCTGATAACCCAGCAGGGGAACACTGCAACCCCGCAGGGAAGTCAGAATGCGATACCTACTGAGCCTCCAACTGCATAGGCACCCCCGGACACTCCGGTCCGAGGAGTCCGACAGGAGGCTTATCTGATTCAGTGGCAGAGGCTTAAGCCGGAAAAGTTCTCGGGCATCTGCGAGCCCTGGGATGCCCAGGCCTGGCTCAAGACAGTCGAGAGCACAGTGGAATTATTAGACTGGCCCGAGCATGAGAAAATTAAATGTGTCTCGTTCTGCCTCACTGGCGATGCCAGGATGTGGTGGGAACGGGTAAAAGCTAGAAGGTCAGTGGACCAGATGAAGTGGAAGGACTTCGAGTCTGAATTTCTGGAGGAATTCTTTAATATGCGAGTCACAAACAGGCACTTTGATGAGTTCACTGAGTTCCGGCAGGGAGATCTCTCAGTCAACGATGTCGTTAAGCAATTTAACCGACTGGCACGATTATGTCCAGAGCTGGTTAGTACGGAGAAAGAAAGGGTCAGATTGATGCTCAAGCCCGAGATAGCTCTGAATGTGGCCGGCGGCGTTAATAGGCCCCAGACTGCAGAAGAGATGTTCAGCAGCGCCCTTATTACCGAGCATTATCTGAGGAATATTAACCAGCAGAGCCAACCACTGACCATCAACAAGAGTCAGTATCAATCGGGAGGTCAGAAACCTCAGAATAGTAACCCCCACTGGAAAAAGAACTACAACGGAAAGAGGAAGCCATGGGATAAATCTGCCAGTGGTACAGGAGGCAAGAAGCCCACATATCCCACATGTGCCAATTGTGGGAAGAGGCACCTCGGGACATGCCTCTTAGGCGCCAGGAGATGCTACACCTGCGGGAAGGAAGGACACATAGCCAGAGAGTGTCCTACTGCAGCCAAAGCACCTCAACCGCAGCATGGCCAATACAAAGGTGCTCATCCCCAGTTACACCAAATGCAGGCAGCTATTGATGGTACTCCTATATACCAAGGGAGATTAGAGGCCCCGCCTGTCACGACGAACGCCAGGGTTTTCTCTCTTACGAAAGAAGACGTGGCGACTGCCTCTACCGTTGTCACAGGTCAGATATTTATTTACAGTCAGTATGCTACTGCCTTATTTGACACCGGGGCAACACATTCGTTTATCTCCATGCAATATGCTAAATGAAATGATATGTCATTGCAAGAGTTAGACTGCAAATTTCTGACAACACTGCCCTCGGGTTAGGTGATGCCCTCTACCCAAATGCTACGTGCCGCACCAATCAGAATCGCAGATAGGGAACTCTACTGTGATCTGATAGTGCTTGATATATCAGATTATGATGTGATATTGGGCATGGATTTCTTGAACAAATATGGCGCCTCTATTGAGTGCCGTAAACGAAGGGTTATCTTCCGACCTTAGGCGGAAATTCTATTCGAATTTATCGGAGAGCCGAAGAAGAGGACAAACAAATTCTTGTCGGCTCTGAAAGCAAGGAAGATGTTAGAAAAGGGATGCTCCGGATTTCTAGCTCATGTGGTTGATACCAGTCCTAAAGAGGGCCCGAAGCTAGAAGACGTCAAAGTAGTATGCAATTACCCAGAGGTATTTCCCGATGACTTACCAGGGTTAGCACCTGAAAGAGATATAGAATTTGCAATTGAGTTGGTTCCTGGTACTAACCCCATTTCTAAGGCACCGTACCGTATGGCGCCGACAGAATTAAAGGAATTACAGGGACAGTTACAAGAGCTCCTTGACAAGGGACTCATCCGCCCTAGTCATTCCCCCTGGGGAGCTCCCGTACTATTCGTGAAAAAGAAGGATGGGTCGATGCGAATGTGTATCGACTATCGGGCGCTGAACAATGTGACTATCAAGAACAGGTACCCTCTACCCAGGATAGATGACCTGTTCGATCAACTGAAGGGAGCCACGGTTTTCTCTAAGATTGATCTAAGATCGGGTTATCACCAAGTCAGGGTGAAAAATGAGGATATACCGAAGACGACTTTCCGAACCAGATACGGACATTATGAGTTCGTAGTGATGCCATTTGGAGTTACCAATGCGCCAGCTATGTTTATGGACTTAATGAATCGGGTATTCTCAGCATTCCTCGACAGATTTGTGATCGTCTTTATCGACGATATCCTTATATATTCGAGAACTCCCGAAGAACATGCTGAGCACCTGAGTATAGTACTACAGATTCTTCAGAAGGAACAACTGTATGATAAATTTTCCAAATGCGAGTTCTGGCTCGATCAAGTATCATTCTTGGGACATGTTATCTCCAAGGAAGGAGTAATGGTGGACCCGACTAAAATCGAAGCAGTGAGTAACTGGACTAGACCCAAGAATGCCAGTGAAATTCGAAGTTTCCTCGGGCTAGCAGGCTATTACAGAAAATTCGTAGAGAACTTCTCTCGGATCGCAGCCCCTATGACAGCTCTTACAAAGAAGGACAAGAAATATGTATGGACCGAGGAATGTGAAAAGAGCTTTGCTGAACTCAAAAGGAGGCTGACTAGCGCTCCAATATTGACTCTTCCCGAGAGCGATATGGGTTTTGATATGTACAGCGACGCGTCCAAATTGGGACTCGAAGCTGTGCTTATGCAGAATGGGAAGGTGATTGCCTATGCCTCTAGGCAACTGAAGGAACATGAAAGAAACTACCCTACCCATGACTTAGAGTTAGCAGCAGTAGTCTTTGCACTGAGGATATGGAGGCACTACCTATATGGAACTCAGTGTAAAGTTTATACAGATCACCAGAGTCTGCGGTATTTCTTCACCCAGAAAGATCTGAATATAAGACAGCGCAGATGGCTTGAATTGGTCAAGGATTATGATTGTGAGATCCTGTACCATCCGGGAAAAGCCAACAAGGTAGCCGATGCTCTCAGTAGGAAATCATGTGCTGCTTTAATGTCTTTGTCGGCTTTGTCACAACCCTTAGGGGAAGAAATTATGAATTACGGGATTGAAATCATATCAGGACAGTTGTCCACCCTGATGATTTCACCAACATTATTCGACAATATTCTGGAAAAGCAGAATCATCATCCGAGTCTTCAGAGAATCAAGCAAGAGGTTCTCGAAGGCAAGGACGATGGATTTCGGATTTTAGACAGCGGAGTCTTATATTTGCGGGATCGATTATGTGTTCTCGACGACTCCAACTTGCGGACAAGAATCCTGGAAGAAGCACACGGAACACCTTATGCGATGCATCCTCGGTCTACCAAGATGTATCAAGATCTGAAGAGTAAATTTTGGTGGTCCGGTATGAAGCGGGATGTAGCTCACTATGTTATTATGTGTTTGACCTGCTAGAGGGTCAAAGCAGAACACCAGAGGCCTGGAGGAGTTTTGCAACCCCTGTCTATCCCCGAGTGGAAATGGGAAGACATCTCCATGGATTTCATCTCTGGGCTACCTAGAACGACGAACGGATATGATGGTATATGGGTTATTGTGGACAGGCTAACCAAGTCTGCCCATTTTCTGGCTATCAGGATGACCTACTCAGTAGAGCAGTTGGCTCAACTGTACGTCAAGGAAATTATCCGGCTACACGGGGTTCCCAGGACCATTATCTCTGATAGGGATGGTCGATTTACTTCAGATTTCTGGGGACACGTGCAGAAGGCTGTTGGCACAAAGCTGAAATTTAGTACTGCCTTTCACCCCCAGACTGACGGGCAGACTGAAAGAGTAAACCAGATATTAGAGGATATGTTACAGGCTTGTGCCTTGGACTTCAAGGGAAGCTGGTGTCGATACCTGAGCCTGGCAGAGTTTGCTTATAACAACAGTTATCAGGCTACTATCGGGATGGCACCGTATGAAGCTCTGTACGGAAGAAAATGCAGATCTCCTATATGTTGGCTTGAGAGTGGTGAAAAGAAGGAGATGGGACTCCAGACGGATATTATAGACGAAACCACTCAGGCTATAAAGAATATCCGTCAGAGAATAGAGACTGCTCAGAGTCAGCAGAAAAGCTACGCTGACAAGCGACGCAGACCATTAGAGTTTGAGGCTGGGGATTCAGTATTCCTGAAAGTGGCCCCTATGAAAGGGGTGATGAGATTCGGAAAGAAAGGGAAGTTGAGTCCGAGATTTATGGGACCGTATCAAATTCTGAGACAGGTAGGCAAGGTGGCCTACGAACTAGAGTTACCGCCAGAAATGTCGGCTATCCACAATGTCTTCCATGTATCAATGCTCAGGAAATGCACCTCTGATGTAAATCAGATGATAGAGCCTCAACCAGTACAAGACCAAGAGAACCTAAGTTCCGAATGCCGACCTATTCAGATCTTAGATCGGGAAGTCAAAAAGCTAAGGAACAAGGAAGTACCCTTAGTAAAGGTTCTGTGGCGGAACGAACAATTCGAAGAAGCCACATGGGAACGAGAGGAGGCAATACGATTAAAGTATCCGGGATTATTTTAAAGTTCGGGACGAACTTTTTATAAGGTATGGAGGACTGTAACACCCCAAAAATATTATGAAATGTTATATGAAATATTATGAATTCATGAAATATTATTCTGGAATATTATGAAATGTCATGAATTCATGAATATGAAATATTATAAATTCATGAAATATTATTATGGAATATTATGAAATATTATGAATTCATGAAATATTATTATTATTATGAAATTTCATGATGGGCTTGGCTTAATGGGCTTGGATGTGGATTAGTGCAAAATGTAATAAAAAGAAGATGTAGAAAGGAGGAAGCAGGGATTGAACCTTGAACCTCCTAGTTGCACTAGCAATGTCTTAACCATTGTACCAAGCCATGTTTCTTGTTAAGAGAATAAGAAACGTGCTTGTTAAAGCTAGGGAAGTGAAGAGACATGCCTCTTCATGAGAAGAGTATAAATAAGAGAGGGAAAGGAAGTTACACTTCTCCTTCTTCTTCCCCACTTCAAATTTCAAAAAGTGCCCTAGGGTTCTAACCCTAGGAAGTTGGAAGGATAAAGGAACCCTTTAAGGTTCTTGCCCTTTACTAGGGCCAAGAGTGCTAGAGAATGCTAACAAGGGAAACACTCACTTTCTTATTCTTCAAGGGTACCCTAAGGAGTAAGAGAAGAAGAAATTCAAGCGAAAGGAAGTAAGTATCCCCTCGCCTGCAGTGTAATAGTTGTGTATGATTCTTTTGCTCTTGTGGTTTTCGAAAATGGGGGTTTTCCCCTTTGTAGGTTTCGGCCACCCCTTAAGGGGAGGCCTTGGTTACTCCTTAATACAAGAGAAGACCCCTTGAGACTTAGGGTATATATGTATGTGGATTTTCTTCATGTTGTTATGAACAAAAACTAGGGTATTCACCCTTTGTAAGTTTCGGCCAAGGTAAGGGATTTAGGGGATTAAGAGTTGAATTTCTCTAGGATGTATTTTATGTTTAGTGTAATAAATGATGGTGTAGACAATGTGGTGGTATAAATGTTTGGTTACAAAAAAATACAATTTTTTTCCCTACCCTACAAGTTTCGGCCACCCTAGAGGGATTAGGGTTTAGGGTTGCATATTTATCCTATGATGAAATCTATGGTTAATAAGTAGTATGATATGTATGTGAGATGTTTGTGTAAATGCTTGTATGAAGGTTATTTCCAAAAAAACCCTAATGACCCTACCCTACAAGTTTCGGCCACCATAGAGGGATTAGGGTTTAGGGTTGCATATTTAGTGATATACTTATGGTTGGGGATGATGACACGTATATGCATGTGATGTTTAAATGGAAGGTTGGATTTGAAAACTAAAGTTTTTCCCCTAGCATGATTTTCGGCCAAGGCATGATATATGTTAAGTTTGTGAAAGTTGATCACCCCATGAGGTATACTATGCTTAGTATGATACATGATGTATATATATATGATGTTTGTATGGGATGTTTGATGTCAAAAACCTAAGCTACCTTATCCTTGACTTTCGGCCAAGCCCTATATTTAGGGTTAAGAAGAACTCAATTAACTCATGAAGCATGCTACCCCTTCCTATGACATGGATATGATTTATGTGACCAATCTTGTCATCTATATAAGTATACTTAAGTGGTTGAATTATGATGTATGAATGAGCATGTCTTATGGCCCATGGGGCACCCTTATGAAATTTCATGTGATATGTATGATGAAATGCTTGAAAGGATACTCCACTAAGTATGGGATCAAGAACACCCTTATGTGTGTGAGGTGTGTCCCTATGGGATCAGAAACACCCTGGAAAAGTGGGTGTCCCTTGAGCAGTGAATTTGGAGTACTCCTTAGCATATATGTAAAGACATGATAAGTATTTTACTTTGTAAGTTGTGTACCCGACTCGTAAGAGGGGTCGTTAAACAAATCCGGGGTGCATGTTAACGTAAGGTCATGGCTCCGGTAGGACGTAAGAGGTCCTGCTCTAATGGGATTGGTGGCTCGCTACCCCAACTCATTAGGGAACGCGCATCATGTGGTACACAACTGGGCCCAATATGATATGGATGTATTTTTAAGTAATACCATTATGGAATTGTTTTGAAAACATTCATTGAAAACATTTATTACATGTGATGGGTATGCTTAAAATACTATATACTGCATGCTTAGAAACTTTGATGTTTAGTATGCTATGATGAACTCATGCTTATGTCTTGTTATGTGTACATGTTGTATGCTTTCGTATGGTTTTAGCGAGTAGGACAGGATCCTTACTAAGCATTTGTGCTTACTAGTTTATGTGTTGTCTTATGCTGCAGATAAGGGTAAGGAACACTTGAACTAAAGGAAGAGGCAGGAGGCTGAAGATGTGTGGGGTGGTGGCTCGGGAAAGAATGATTCTATATCTACTTTAATATGCTTAAGTTAATGTTTCTTGATAAAGAATGTTAGTGATTACTCTTATACTTGATTAGGTTTGATTATGCTGTGAGTTGAATTACTGGTGAACTTATCATGTATGGAATAACTTTGATAGTTCTAAACAAGCATGCTTAGTCCTTGAACTTTTGTTCTTATGTTATGTTAAAATTTTATGAATGTCTAGTACGTAACCCCGCCCCGAGAGTAGATATAAGGGCGGGCGTTACAGGTTGGTATCAGAGCCAAGTTTCCCCTCCACCACACACACATCAAGCTTTATCCTGCCGCTTCCAAGTAAGAGATCCTAACCTCGCTTTACCTTATTTCATGTACAGTAATGATTATAGAAATGATTAATACTTGCATAACAAGTGAAAATAGTATTAATTCTTATGTAGTCATTTATCACTTGTATGATAGATATGGCTAGAGGAACTAAGAAAGAATACCAATGATGAGGAACTAATAAAGAATATTTTAGAAGAAGGCCACAGTACCCCGTACTCTATGCATCCTGGTTCTACCAAAATGTACCAAGATTTAAAGCAAAGGTTCTGGTGGTCTGGACTCAAGCGAGATGTGGCCAGATATATCAGTACCTGCTTGACCTGCCAGAGAGTCAAAGCAGAGCACCAGAGACCAGGAGGAGTTCTGCAGCCTCTTCCCATTCCAGAGTGGAAGTGGGAAGAAATATCCATGGACTTTATCACAGGTCTTCCAAGAACCACCCATGGATATGATGCAATTTGGGTGATAGTGGACAGGTTGACCAAGTCTGCCCACTTCCTAGCCATCAAGTTATCGCATTCGGTAGAGCAGTTAGCACAGCTGTACGTGAGAGAAGTAATCAGGCTTCACGGAGTTCCGAAGTCGATCGTGTCTGACAGAGATGGGCGATTCACCTCCCATTTTTGGAAGTGTGTTCAGGACGCCCTAGGCACCAGACTTCAGTTCAGCACAGCTTTCCATCCCCAGACAGATGGACAAACAGAGAGAGTAAATCAGATTTTAGAAGACATGCTCAGGGCTTGTGCATTGGACTTTAAAGGTAGTTGGTGCAAATTTCTGTGTTTAGCTGAGTTTGCTTATAACAATAGCTATCAGGCCACCATCAGGATGGCACCTTATGAGGCATTGTATGGCAGGAAATGTAGATCACCCATATGTTGGCAAGAAGCTGGTGAGAAGAAAGAGATGGAGTCAGGACTAGGCAGCCAGACTGAGCTTATAGATGAGACCGCTCAGGCTATCCAGACGATCCGCCAGAGGATTGAGACTGCCCAGAGTAGACAGAAAAGTTATGCTGACACACGCCGTAGGCCACTTGAATTCCAAGTTGGAGATTCAGTATTTCTCAAGGTCGCTCCTATGAAGGGAGTGGTGAGATTTGGCAAGAAGGGCAAGCTAAGTCCTCGCTACATAGGACCCTACAAGATTATAAAGAGGGTTGGTAAGGTAGCATATGAGCTGGACCTACCAGAGGATATGTCAGCTATCCACAGTACATTTCATGTCTCTATGCTAAAGAAGTGTATTCACGACCCTAGCCAAGTGATTCAGCCTCAGTCAGTACAGATCCAAGAAGATCTTAGTTATGAGAGCAGACCGACACAGATAGTGGACAAAGCAGTTAAAAGATTAAGAAACAAAGAAGTGCCACTAGTGAAGGTCATTTGGCAGAATCAAAAGCATGAAGAGGCTACTTGGGAACGTGAGGACAGCATGAGAGAGAGATATCCAGAATTATTCTAAGTTCGAGGACGAACTTTTTATAAGGTATGGGGGATTGTAACGTCCCAAAATTTCCATTTTTAGTTCTTAAAGTCCTTAGAATTATTTAGAAATGGTTTAGAAATATTCTAGGTATTTTTAGGAATTTTTAGAGTATTTTTATGGAATTTTCCGAGTCCGTTTGGTATTTTTGGAAAAAGAAAAAGAAAAAGGAAAAAGCAAAAAAATGGAAAAACCAATTAAGTGCAGCGGGTGGCTCGAACCCGCGACCACCACGAGAACAAGGGAGCGCGCGGCCAGCTGGGCTAGGGTATCAAGCACAGAAAAGGATGGAGAGACATGTATATAAGTTGTAGTTAGGTCGATCCGCCCCATAAGTATAAATAGATACTTAAAGAGAGAAGTTTTATTTTCTCTCAAACCCTCTCCCTCTCCCAAGGTTGCGCCGACCCCTCTCCCTCTCCTCTCTTGTGCGCACGCCACACCAAGCCTTAGAGGGCCGGCGAAGACTCTTCTCCAAGAGATAATCCTATATTTGGGATCCCCGCGACGAGAGGAACGCGTAGGCGCGAAGAATTCTCCGAGATCTCAAGTTTCTCTCGAGCTCTAGACATCAATCTTGGTTGTAAGTCCAAGATATCAATGTAAGTACTGCTCACCTGCAGTAAGAGGCGGTTTTTCCGCGAGAATTTCCTTTAAAAGTTTTAAAAAGAGCTATTTCCTTTTTGTTTAAGTTTTTGCATGTTATCTTAGTTCATTAATTGTTGTATGCTTATGTATAAGTTTATTCATGTACCCTATATGAGTTTAGGGTCTAAGAAAGCTATGAGAAAAGAAAAGAGAAGATAAAGATAAGGAAAGAAAAGGCCAAGGCCTTAAGAAATCCCCAAAAGTCAAGACTTAGGGATTTTAGCACGCAAGGTGCTCCAGAAAATGCCAAGGCATTTACAGATAAGAAAGAAAAGTAAGAAAAGCTATTTTATTTTCTAAGGCCAGTACCCGGCGTCCAAGGGCGTCGTTAAAGAAATCCAGGTGTCCAATTCCAAGGTCTTGGCCCTGGTAGACCAAGGTCTGCTCTATTAGGATTGGTGGCTCGCTACCCCAACCTTTTAGGAAACGCGCATCAGATGGTACTTACGTCTTCAGTGGATCCATGTGATTATTATTTTCAAGTATATGCTTTAGCAAAGTTTCGAAAGTTTTCAGAAAGTTTTCAAAAGCAAAAGAATAGCTAAAGTTTCAATTTGAGCCAAGAAAAGTAAATTGAGATTTATTATTGCTTGAGTATGCATGTTTTGAGCTATACATGTTCTTAGTTTCCTTTCAAGCATATTAGTATCTCATATGATTTTCATATTGTTCTAGAAGCATGTTTGCACATTCGAGATTTTGTGAGCTAGATAGTACTTACTAAGCTTTTGCTTATAGATGCATTTCCTCTTATTGCAGATAAAGGTAAAGGCAAGCAATTCTGAAGGAAGACGACGAGGCGGTGCTGAGTAGAGTGTGTGTGGTGGCTGATTATGGAGAGATCCTTGAGACGAGACATTTTAGTTATTTGAATTGCAATGTTTAAGTTTATTCAAATTTCAAGTTTTTGCTTTATGGAGATTATGGAGTATTTGAGTTTTGGATAGTTTTATATGCTAAATTTCTTAGAGTAAAGATTCCATGTCATTTCCTTTAGCATATATATCCCCATGATTGCATTGGATGAGTAAAAGTGTGAGTAGTTAGAAATATTGATACTTTGTTTGAGAAAAAGGTGTTTGTGCCAAGATAGTATCAATTTTCCTTTTGAATCGAGTTTTATTGCTTAAAAATGTTTAGAAAAGTTGCAATCACATTTCATAATGCTTTAGCAAGGTCGTAGAACATGTATTTGGTGTTATAAATTCATAGAAGTCAAGATTGGTACAAACTCTATTGTTAAAGTTTATATAAACTTGTTTAGTTTATTTTCTTCCATAAAAGTCCTAAATTCAAGTTTATGGATTCGTTTGATTGGCTAAATTGTTTAGGAAACTGATATAGAGTATAGAAATGATGTCGTAGTTTGATATGGCTCGAAATTGAAGGAATGGTGGACTTGGAAAGCAAGGGCCGAAACCTGTAAAACTGATTACAGGCGTACCAGTCGACTGCCACGTCACCAGTCGACTGGTACAGGCAGTTTAAGAAGGGTAAGGCTGTTTTCAACAGGTATTAGCTATGGGATTTGAGAAGAAAGTATGGCATGGTATTATTATACATGATTGTTTAAGTTAGAATATAATTGTTAGCAGGATTTAAAAGAAAAAAAAACAAGATTTCCGCAATTTTCTTTAGTCATGTATAAAAGTTGAGAAGTAGAGAAAAGTAACGATCCGTCTAAAGACAGTAAGAAGGCGGGTCGCTACAAATTCGGTACTCTCAAACCTCGGAGGTTGTTTGACATAGACCTCTTCTCTTATTAAACCATTTAGAAAGGCCGATTTGACATCCATTTGATAAAGTTTGAAACCACGATGTGCTGCATATGCAAGCATCAATCGGATGGACTCTAATCGTGCCACGGGAGCATAGGTCTCATCGTAATTAAGGCCTTCAACTTGACTGTAGCCCTTGGCTACTAAGCGTGCCTTGTTTCTTATAATTTCTCCCTTATAGTTCAATTTATTTTTGAAGACCCATTTGGTTCCAATAATGGTGGTCTTCTTAGGTCTAGGTACTAAGTCCCACACTTGACTTCTTTCGAATTGACCTAGTTCATCTTGCATGGCGATGATCCAATCGGGAACATTTAATGCCTCGTCAATTTTTCTAGGTTCAATTTCGGAAATTAGGGCAACTTCATTAGCCTCATTCCTAAAGAATGATCTAGTCCTAACCCCATGATGGATGTCTCCAACAATTTGGTCTTAGGGATGACTAGAGGCTAACCTAGTTTGCCTTGGAGTTGGTGGTGCTTCTTGTATGGTGTCACTAGACACATGTTCAGCCTCAGGATTCGGCTAATCTATGAGTTGTCTAGGCTCACCGTCATCAGACTCATCACCACCATCTACAACACTTGGATTCCCATCCAAACTTAGTTTCCTAAGTTCGAGTTGAACTCCTTCGACATCTTCTGGTTGATCATTTGCTTTTGGAATTTCTTCAAAAACAACATCAGAAGACTCTTCAACTATTCTAGACTTCTTATTATAGACTCGGTAAGCTTTGCTAACGAGGGAGTACCCGACCAGTATCCCTTCATCAACTTTTTCTGTGAACTTTCCAAAATGGTCCTTGATGTTTAGAATAAATACCTTACAACCAAACACCCTAAGGTGTTTAACTGTAGGTGGTTTCCCAAACCATAGTTCATGAGGAGTCTTTCCTAGAAATCTGTGAATGAGGACTCGATTTTGCACGTAGCAAGCGGTATTCACAGCTTCAGCCCATAAGTAACTCGGTAAGGAGTACTCATTGAGCATGCTTCGTGCAGCCTCTTGTAAGACCCGGTTCTTCCTCTCTACAACATCATTTTGTTGTGGTGTTCTAGGAGTGGAGAACTTGTGTCTATACCCTCTACCTTGACAAAACTCTAAAAATCATTGATTTTGAAATTCACCTCCATGATCACTTCTTATTGTTTTAATTGTTGATGATTTTTCGTTTTCAACTCTTCTACAAAATGAAATAAAAACATCTAAGGTTTGGTCCTTATATTTTAGAAAATATGTCCATGTATATCTAGTAAAAACATCAATGATAACAAAACAATATCTACTACCATTCAAGGATATAATAGTGCTACAATCAAATAAGTCCATGTGAAGTAAATCCAATGCAGTAGAAGTACTTACAGTGCTTTTACCTTTATGTGCAGATTTTGTTTGCTTACCCATTTGACATGCATCACAAAGTTTGTCCTTTTCATACTTGATGCTTGGTAAGCCGCGAACTAGTCCCTTGTTGGCCAATTTTCGGATATTCTTCATGTTCACGTGTGCTATTCAACGGTGCCAAAGGGTAGACTCATCTTCTCTTGACATGAAACACTTAACAAAAGCATTAGTAGCAATTTTAAATGAAACTTGATAAATGTTATCTATCCTTGTGCCTACTAGTACCGTGTCAAAGGTGTCATGTTGTCTAACTAGACATTGACTTGATTGAAAATCAATTGTGTAACCCGCATCACACAAATGACTGACACTTAGGAGATTAAATGTCATCCCCTTGACTAGAAGGACATTCTTAATCCTAAAACATTCGGATATTTGAATGTCTCCTATCCCTATAACCTTAAGACTACCATTGTTACTAAATGAAACATTACCTCTATTTTTTCTTTGAAGGGTAGTGAATAAGGTTCTATCACCGGTCATATGTTTGGAGCACCCACTATCAACGAACCAAGTTGATAGATGCTCCCCGTCAATCACAACCTACACAATTCGAAAAAATTTAGGTACCCAAATCTTGGGACCTAAAGCACCTACTAAGCAAGACTTAGGCACCCAGCCTTGACCACTTTCCTTTGAACCCTAGGAGTCTTAAATTGTCTAACATCAATCCTAGACATTAAGGATACAAATGATGGTTCTTTAGGTCGGTAACCAATACTGGCCCTATTGTAGACTGCCCTTTGGGCATTCAAAATCATATCTAGAGTCTTTGAGCTTGTTGAGAATTTCTCAAGAACCCTCTTGAGTCTCTCAACTTCACTCTTCAAAGATTTATTCTCATCCTCTAACATCTCTATATGTAAATCATCAATATCCTCATCCTTAGAAGATTTCAACTATTCAATTTTAATTTTCAATGACTTAACCTTATTTTTTGACTTTTTCAACAAATTGGTTAAACATGCAATAGTTCTATAGCATTTGTCCAATTCAGGAGAGATTACCTCTTTATCATCCAAAGATGATGAAGTCGCATTTGAGGAGTCGGTGGATTCATCACTGCTCTCTTCTCCTTCAATTGCCATGAGTGCCACATGCCGTGTACTCTTCTCATCCTTCTCCTTTCGAATGAACTTGAGAAGGATTCATCCCATGTGGCCTTCAAGGCCTTCTTCCTCTTCTTGGATTTATCCTCCTTCTTCTTGAGCTTTGGGCAGTCCTTCTTGAAGTGACCTTTCTTGCTACACTCATAGCAAGTAATATTAGACTTATCAATCTTAACTTCACTAGGGTTACCTTTACCCTTGAAGTGTCGACTCTTCCTCATCATCCTTCTAACAAAATTGGTCATCTCAGAGGAAGAAGACCCACTGCCATCCTCCTCGGAATCGGACTCGGACTCGGATGAGGATGAAGATGAAGAGACTTTCTTCTTCTTCTCCTTTTTCTTCTTGTTGGTCTTTTCCCCTGCAACTAAGGCAATCCCTTTCTCCTTGGGGCCTTTGTTAGCCATTTCATGAAGCTCCATTTCACAAAATAAATCATCTAACTTTACAATTGATAAATCCTTAGAAACTTTGTAGGCATCCACCATGGATGACTATAAAGCATTCCTTGGAAAAGCTTTTAACACATACCTTACAAGGTCGCGGTTCTCGACCTTTTCATCAATAGAATGAAGACCGTTGAGGACTTCTTTGAATCTACTATGGAGTTCGCTTACCGTTTCACTCTCCTTCATGGAGAGATTTTGTAGTTGGTTGAGGAACAAGTCCCTCTTGGCTATTCTTGAATCTCGGGTACCCTCATGGAGTTCAATGAGTTTGTTCCACAAATCCTATGCACTTGTAAAGGGACCAACCTTGATTAGTTGGTCTTTGTTCATGCCACATTGCAAAGTCACCACCGCCTTCGCATCGGCTTCACTTTTCCAGGTTTGCTCAGCCGACCAATGCCAAGATTCCAATTCTTTTCCTTCATCATCCTTTGGAGGGGAAAAACCCTCCTTCACAGCGAACCATGTGTTGATGTCCATCTTGAGATACTACTCCATCTTCGATCTCCAATATTGAAAATCTAATCCATCGAAGAAGGGAGGTCGGGTAGTGCTAAATCCTTCTCTCAAAGCCATTGTCGTTGACTCTCGGATGTTAAGCTGCTTGAACAGAGCCCCAAGCTCTGATACCACTTGTTGGTTCTTGGATGGCTAGAGAGGGGGGGGGGTGAATGTAGCCAGACACTTGAAACTTAGCAGTTTTTGAGATTTCTCTGCACTTCAGAGGTTAGGTAGCGGAAACAAAGAAAACAAACAGAAATGTGCAGAAATGAGGAGCAAACCAAAATGCTAACAAGGATCGTTTACAAGGTTTGGGGATAACTTGCCCCTACTCCTTGGCGTGCCCTTAAGGTGGGCGATCCCTTGATCGTTGGCAGATAAAGCCCCAGAAAATCCGGATAGAATGCAACCTCCTTCTCGGTGGAGTAACCTCTCCACAGCGTTTCAAGATGAATGAAGTATTAAGTACAGGAAACACAAGAAGGAATCTTACTGAGCACTAAGAACCGCAAGAACACAAACGAACTCCTCACCGATCGAGCTCCACTCAACATAGATCTCACGCAAGAACTCCCTTCTTCGTGTCTTCTCGCTGATGGACTCGCCATGCTCCATGTTTCTTCCCAAGTGCTCAAGTAATAGAAGGTTGCTTTAGATTCACAGTTGCTTGCTCAATAGATGGATCAAAGTTGTCGCAAGATCACAGAAGTTGTAGCCAAAACCGAGAGTTCTCTTCTTCTCCACTTCTCAACACTTTTATGCATCTGGCTTCTCCAGCTCACATCACCAGCCACCAGACGCTCTACTGCTGCTTACCAGCTGCTCAGCTGCAATTGCCCACCTACCATGGAGCTCTCCTGGACTCCCTGAGCTTCCCTCAGCCAAGTCCCAGTCAGCAGCTCCAGCAGTGCCAGCATCCGTTGCAACCTGAGATGAAAAACGGTCATACCTGCTCCATGGAAAGACTCCCATTGACCCTCCTTGAGTGTTTGAATTCATCCCTGTCATCTGCACACTAAATCAGATCATAAGCACAACAAATCAAGCAAAGGATCAAGTATCAGAAGACTCTGAACAAGTATCGGTAGCATATCAATAGTAATCAGAACACGATCAGAGCTCTGGCAGCGCTTTTGAATTAAAGTTGTGAGCTGCTGATCGCTCACCAGATCGATTAGAGGGACTCCTGATCGGTCACTAGACCGATCAGGATGGGTTCAGACCGATCAGGCTCCAACTTGATCGGTCCCCAATGTGTAATCAGAAATCGCGACTTCTCCGGGATCGATCACCAGACCGTTCCCAAGTCGTGGATCAGTCACCAGACCGATCCACCCCTTTGCAGGGTGATTTCCCAGCTTCGCAGTCCAAATCTCCTGATTGGTCCCCAGACCGATCAGGGTGTGGCCTGATCGGACTGGTGACCGATCAGGCCACCCTCTGACTGATCAGGCTCCAACCTGATCGGTTATAGTGAGAAGTCCGCGACGTTTAATCGTTCACCATAACAATCCGAACAGTATCTCTGATCGGTCATCAGGCCGATCAGGAGCCAAGCAGTAAGGTTCCCAAACTCACTGTATGCTCTCTGATCGGTCACCAGACCGATCAGGAGCCAAGCAGAAAGTGAACTGTATGCTCCCTGATCGGTCACCAGACCGATCAGGAGCCGAGCAGTAAGGTTCTCAAACTCACTGTATGCTCCCTGATCGGTCACCAGACCGATCAGACATAGCTGGATCGGTCACCAGACCGATCCACGAGGGAACTCCGTGCCAACTTCCCTGATCAGTCACCAGACCGATCTAGGCAAGGCCAAATCCACTCTAAGTCAAGAGAACAAGCTTCCAGCCTTTCTCTGACTCGTGCTTGGTCCCTCGGACCAAGACTCCATGCCCAGTCTCACTCACTGGGACTTCAACCTAGCCTTCCAAGCTAGGACCTAGCCCTCCAAGCCAGGGCTTCATCCACCTAGCCCTCCAGGCTAGGACTTGACCCTCCAGGCTAGGACCTAACCCTCCAAGCCAGGGTTTCATCCACCTAGCCCTCCAAGCTAGGACTTTTCACACCTAACCCTCCAAGTTAGGACTTTTCACACCTAGCCTTCCAAGCTAAGACTTTTCACACCTAACCCTCCAAGTTAGGACTTTTCACACCTAACCCTCCAAGTTAGGACTTTTTCATCCAACTCCGTGCCCAGTCCCCGACCAGGACTTAATCACAATCATCTCATCAACCTAAACTAAAATCGGTGTCAACACCAAAACAACTATCAGGGTCAGACTGCATCAACAAAGATGTGGCAGAAGGGCATGTATATCTTCCCATTAATACTATGGGAAGAGTGGCAAATAGCACTAAACACCTGCAGGGAGACATCTATGTCTAACCTCCTCTCCAATGCGTACATCATCACCAAGTGTGGGAGTCTGATCCTGGACCTCCCCTTGGTGACGATGGGCAAAATGCACTCTATGACAATCTTGTACAATACATGGCTAAAAGGTCTCATAGGTTTAGCGTCAAAAATACTCTCTGACTCATTCCTGTGCCTCCTAAAATAATGCATGTGTATTTGGTCAATAGTGACACCAGGAAACTCAAGTGGCTCAACAATAGTGGAGAAATAAGTAGATGCATTATCCGATGCTCTACACTGTAAGAACTCAGCTAAACCCATGACGGAAATAGAAATAGTAACCCCAGCTACTCTAGACTCATATAAGTTATTATCCGAGTCAATGCAGGTTAAATTTGTGTAAAACTCTATGCATAGATCAACATCTATATCATGCTGGCAGTAGACCAGCTGTTCCAGCTTAAAATGGGTAATTATCTCAGCCAATTAAGGCGACTTCTCTTGGAAGAAAGCCTTGTTCAGGTATAGACAGTTCATTACGACAAACTCATTGTCTTCGAATCTTTTCTTACACTCGATAGACCTGAACCTTGAATCCCTGGACCTCTCTGACCTTGTTGGGATGATCCCTCACCCCTAGGTTTCTTAGACCCATCCTAAATACCACACACATCCATGCACACCACGACAACCCCCCCCCCCCCCAAAAGGAAAAATATCAAAAGAAAACATGCACAAAATATCATATTAGTTCCAAAACATGGTTTAAATGGCAAAATGAACGTTAAACAATGATACCTTTTCATTCTCTGCATGATGATGATCTTGAAACTCTAGACTTGGGAGAGAAGGGTTTTACAAGCCCTAGATTGTAGATCGGGGTTAGAGAGGGCTTCGAGAGGAGTCTTGAAGCTTAGGGAGAGGTTTAGGAGACAAAGGGAACTCGGGAGAAGAGGAGTCATCAGGGTGGCACGCCAAACCCCTAGATTTTGGCTGTCCCCCGCGCCCCTTTTCTTTTATAGAAGTCGTGACCCAGTCGACTGGCAGGAGGCCAGTCGGCTGATAGAGTTCACAGAATGTTATTTCGGTTGAAACCATTCGACTGCCCCAGGGCAGTCGACTGGTAAAACTCACAGAGGGTTCTGTGTTACGGACCAGTCGACTGGCTTTGAGCCAGTCGACTGATACCTGAAATCCTAGTTTTTCAGTCGATTTTTCTGAAAAGCATAACTAATTTCACAAATCTCCAAAAAATCTGAAATTTTATGGAGAGATTTGTGGATCCTAGCTCTACTTGGAAAAAATATAATCTCAATCAATTTTATCCCGAATCTCAATATTGATACATTTCTCAAAACTATCTAAATTTGACCAATTAAACTCAACTCAAAGTTCTAATTTGAACCTCTTCTTGATGCTTCTTCCCATACTTGTTCATAATGCATTAATAGCATCAATTTATATGGTATTTCCATACTAAAACCATTTTGTTTCAATTATAATCCTATTTCTCCCTTTTTCTCCATAATTTTCACTTTAGTGTGCCAATTTTCTAGAATTAAGGCTAACCTTAGCCTTTTTAACATATTGGCACAATCTATAATCCTTTTTAATTTCCTAGAAGGAAACCACCTGAGATCCATTGACCATGGAACCTATTAGAGCTCTCCCTTGAGCTCCTAGCCCTAGTTACCTCCCTAGGTAACTTTTCTACAAAGACAAGACCACACCGGTGCTTCTTGACCTTCCACTCTCACTCTCTTAACCCTATACACCTTATGCTTGGTCAATTCCTTTTCTTTTTCTTTAAATGACTTTTATTTGCCATTTTTGACCTTCTCTCTACCATAGTTATAGGGCACCCTTAAATATGACATTTTACTCACATTCGCCCTCCTAGGGTGGTATCCTAGACCCGACCTACCATTTCTAAGATTTTGGTCCTTTTGTTTCATGTTCAATCCTTTGGACCCTTGAGTGACTCTACCTATGTTTCTTTCTAACTTATCCAGTTTTGCTCTTAAAACTTGATTTTCCTTTTCCAAACTCCTAACCTTAGAATTAATTTACCTAACTTGATCACTCCTAGGTTTACCCATTCTTCTAGGCATGTTTCCCTTTTTCTTAGGTTTTATGCCTTGGTCCTTGGTCTTAGAATTCCTAGGTTTATCATGAAACATAGAATTTTGAATATTTTGGCATGCACCATTGTTTCTATTCCTATCATGATATTTAAAACCAAAATTCCATCTATGCAAACAATCATTTACATTTCTATCATTCATGGAAGAGTTTTGAACATAAGTAGAATTAGGGATTACCTCCCTTACCTTTGTAGCTCCCCCTTGATATGAGCTCCTCTTTTTCTCTTTCTCCCATTTCCTTAGATGCTCCATCTTCTTGAACTCTTTACTCCTTGGACACTTTGTATGGTAGTGTCCTAGCTCCCAGCATGTGAAGCACCTAATTTCCCTTCTTTTCTCCTTTTGAGTTTCCTCATTCCTACAACCCATATTAGAATTTAAATGAATAGATTTGGGCTTAGAAATTACCTCCTTTTTACCTAGTGGGCACTTATCCCTGTAGTGTCCCTTTTTGTTGCAATCAAAGCATATAATATGCTCTTTTGATTTGACTTTGGCGGAGATGGGAGCTTTCTCTTGCTCTTGTATAGTTGAGGGTCTCTCTTCCCCCTCAACTTTCGATGTTGATACTTCCTCTTCCTCTCCTGAATTTCCAACCTCACATGATGAGCTTGACACTTCTCCTTCATTTTGGTCTTCTTGGAGACTTGGGCTTATTTCTTCGGATTCTTCTACTCATTGAGCTTATGTAGGGTTCTTGTGAAGTTCTTCTAGTTTGCTCCATAACTCATATACACTTTTATATTCTCCTACACAATTCAACACATTTTTAGGCAAAATATCAATCAAAATATTGATTACCTTTTCGTTTGCCCTAGATTGCTCTTGTTGTTCATCTGTCCAATATCTAGGACGAAGCTTCTTCCCGTGCTTGTCTCTCAGAATTTCAAAGGGATCTTCTATGGTCATTCTACACTCCCAATCCATTCCTAGCCAATTTTCCATCCTTGTCTTCCAATGGCCAAATTCTTTATGATTATAGGATGGTGGTGTATTGATGTCATCCCCCAACTTATCTTCCATGTTCTTTTTCCTCTAGCGTGTGCTCCCTCGATGGTTAGTCCGATCAAGAGCGGTCCTTGGCTCTGATACCAATTGATAGATCGAAAGGCGTCTGCTAGAGGGGGGGTGAATAGTGTTTCGTTGAATTCTCTTCAAGATGGTTAGCGTAGCGAAAACAATAATATGCAAAGGACAAGAAAGAACAATGCTAACAGTCAAAATTTACTTGGTATCCACCCAAATGGGTGACTAATCCAAGGATCCGTCGGTGGATCACGCCCCGGATAACCTCCGGCTAGTCCTTGTCGCTCCTTGTGGGTGGAGAAACCTCACCACAACACCTTGACACGATCTGGACTCAAGAGACAACTAACAAGCCTTAACCAAGCTTGTTTCGTCAAAAGAGATAGTAGGAAACGAGCCCCATTAAATAGGGCTCGAGTCTGAAACAACCACTACCAGTCGACTGCCCCTAGACCAGTCGACTGCCCCACTCAGATTCAACTGTTACAACGTTCGAATTTGCCAACCTATTCCAGCCTAGACCAGTCGACTGCCCATGGGCCAGTCGACTGGTACACATCTAAGCCTAGGGTTTCACTCCCGAGTACATTTCAATCCACACTCAAAACCTCCCGGCTTAGCCCCTGAGTACAATCACTCATACTCAGGCCCTCATAACCTAGTTGCCTCTTCACCAGCAGCCTCGACTGTTGCCTTCACGCCTTCTTCATCTTAGGCCCTCGTCCCTCGGATGCGCACGCAAACCTCCAGTTTGCCTCCATGCCACCCTTCACGTATGCCTCAAAGTCTGCGTCCCTTGGCTCATTGTCCCTGCTATCAACAGTCCCTCAAATGCGCACGCAAGCCTCCAGCTTGCCTCCATGCCATCCTTCACCTGAAGACATCAACCAAGTCCATGTGTACCTGTACACCTGCACACTCATGAACACATATGAGAACACAATAAATCCTAACTTTATCATATTGCCCACACACATCAAAACCCTATGATCCTCCAGATCATCTCAGGGTCGATTGCCTCAACATGGTCAAGGACCGTGGGCCTTGGAGTAGGAGCCGACTGTGACTTCGAACCAAGTAAAAAAAAAAGATTGTTAGCGATTGTTTTTGTTTTTTCCGTTGCGTAATTTCTCTTAATCATCCAAAAATTTTACGATCGATATTCACCCTGTTAGTGATATGAGAGAAGTGTCCTAAGGCAATCACCTTATGATTGTAAACATTTATTTTAATAAATGATAATTCACTATTTGAGTATACATGTTTATGTATTTGATTGGGATCTTAAACTCATCTACTAAATGTCCGCAATACAACTCACAGCATAAGAGAATTTGTGATGGGATCACAACTTGTGATTATCTCTAAATGTACAAATGTGAAGTATTGAAAATATCCCTAGTCGATGAATTGATAAAAACGGACACTATCAATTCTGTTGAGACTAGCATGGGTTATTCTCTAATCAGCTGATTCTCACTGGCTGGTGACATTGGGATGTCCGGAGATAAACATGGATGCTAGTTAAGGGAACTAGTTCATTGGAGTGACTAGCTGTAAAACTTCATATGATTATCTATATAGTTATGTCAATGAAGTTCATACTGCAGCTTAAGTGCGATGTTCCTTTGACTTACGGTGTTCAAGTCATCTTGGTCATGGAGACTTATACTTTAACATCTTAAGCAAGCATCTCCAAGGAGGTGTGGACCCAGGATGATTGGGTATAAGCCAAAGTGCCCGAAGATGTTTGAACAGCCTACAAAGGATTCACCACTCCTTGCGAGGAGATGTATACCCAGGCCTATCGTCGGATTGTTACTCAAAAACCTCTGGCCAGAGTATATCATGTTAAGAGTGCGAGTCTCTTAAATACATGAGAGTAATTAGAAATCCAAAGGACGAGAAAGACATTACTTGGGCTAGGTGTGACGTAGTCAGCCTAGTGGGGACTGACACAAATAGACCGTGTCCTGAACCAAGTGGGTATAAGATGGTGAAGGGAATGGGGCACGATTTAGTAGAGCTGCTGAAGGGTTTCAGAATAATTTCTTCTGAGGTCAAACCGTTGATCTTTCGATTAATTGGGGGTCATGATGTACTACTAGGTGCCACTCATGACCGTTCTATAATTGGTTAATTATAGACGGCCAACATAAATCGAAAGCCTATTTAGTCACACGCACTACGGGTAATCCGAGGGATTTAAAACGAGTTGAAAATTAGATTTTCCGATCAAGAGAAATAAGTCGAATCTGAGTTAATCAGAGGCGCAATGGAAGCTAAAAATGGCTAAGTCTTTTGAAGGCTTTTTGGGCGAATTAAATGAGTTTAATTCGCGTTGGTTCGGCTCGGTTTGGGCCGGCCAAAGAGGGTGCCAACCCTCCTTGGTTGGCCGGCCATTAAAAGGGAGAAAAACCAATTTAATTGGTTTAATTAATAAAATGAATCTAGTGCGATTTATTTTATAAATTATGGATAAATAAATTTGTATAAAGAAATTTATATAAATAAATTTGTAGAAATTTATTCTTTTATGGAAGTTAAAATAATCCATGAATTGGTTTATTTTAATTTTATAAAATCAATTATGAATTGATTTTTCCATAATAAGAAAGTTTATAAATTCCTTATAAAATTTATTCCATAATTTAAAGAGAAGAAGAATTTGTTTTATTATAAATTAGTTATAATAAGACTCGGCTTAAACGGAACAATTAATAAGAGAATTTATAAGATAAATTTCTTATAACTAATTCCGTTAATTCCGTTAAGAGGGAGACTTAGCAAAGGAGTTGCTACTATATAATGGAACCAAAGGTAAGCCCTTATTACAAATTACTAATTGAGATTAGTAACTTCCTCTCTCCCTCTCTCTTATTCTCTTCTCCGTCTCCTTTCCCTTAGGGCCGGCGCCCTTCTTGGAGAATTAGGGCCGGCTCCCACCTTCCTTGCTAGGGCCGGCGCACCCTATCAACACCAAGCAAGGTTGCCGTGAGCTTCAAGAAGAAGGAGAAACGAAACAAGAAGAAGAAGAAGCGGATAGCGACTCCTCTCTTCCCGGAATTCGATTCCGTTTTCTTGGTGGTTAGTTTCCCATTCCTCTCTTGATCTTTCTTGTTGTGCCTATAGAGAATCTAGTAGTTCTTGTCGGCACAAAACTCGTGACTTTGCGAAGTCATCCCGAAGAGAACTCGGCGTGGACGCGAATAGAGGCGGAGCTTCCAAGGGACGCTACGGTTGGATATCGTCCCTTACTTCGAGTTACGAAAGGTACTTAGTAAATTAGTTTACTTTTCCGTAAAGTTTTATTTTATGATTAAGTCAACACATCATAAGGTTGCATGCTAGATACGTGGTTAAAATAATTTAGGAAATTATTTTATGCTAATTCTTCCGCTGCACGTAAAAATTTAAAATTTTACGAACCCGTATCCTTGTCAACATGCACCCGGTCCCAACAGTGGTATCAGAGCCGGTTAGTGTTCGACATAATCATATAATTGTTTTGCGGAAAACTTTGTCATAATCTCAATTTTGGAAAAAAATTTCAATTATGGAAACTTTCCAATTATAATAAATTTTAGATTTAGGAATTTCTAAGTTTGGAAATCCTCATGAAATTTCGCAAACTTTTGAAATATCCTAGTTTCTAAAATTTTATAATAATTGTGAAAACTTCCCATCTTTGGAAACTTTCCAATTTTGGAAATTTTCTATTTTAGAAATTTTCCAACTTTGGGAATATGTAAGTTTTCTTTGTACCAGAAACTTACAATTATTCTGAAAACTAATTTATGAAATCTCGCAATTTTGGGCACTTTCTTTTAAGAAAGTCTAGACAAATTCATGGACAGTTAATTGACAATTAAATTTGAATTGGTCTTTAAATTGACAACAAAATTCTTTATCTTGGATTGAGCCTCGGGGAGCCGTCCAATTTAAAGCTAGTTGTTGTAATTTAATTTCCCAATTTTTTAATTGAAATTGTCATGTTTGATTTGGATTGAGCCTCGGGGAGCCGTCCAATTGGATTTACAACCAATTATTTTTCTTTGGGTATCTGAGCCTCGGGGAGCCACCCTTAGAAAACGATTTGTTGTAATTAATTAAATCCATGAATAAAATATGTTTTAAGAGGTGATGCTCTTACATATTGTTGTCTCCAAAATTAATTAGGAAATGGTTTCCTATAGAGTTTTCTTAAATGAGATTTTCATGAAAATAATATGTCGTTGAATTAAGGGAATTGCCTCTTAATTTAATAAGATTTGATTTAGAGAAATCAAAGTCTTAAACATATTATTTCCGAAATTGATTATGACAATTTAGGAAATTGTTTCCCAAAACAATTCCTTTAATATAGTATGAGATTAGAATTAGGAAATCCGGTTCCTAATTCAATTAATGAGACTTGATAACTTAAGTCACATACATACTTTATTAAGGAAATCGTTAGTCATGACAAATGTCATGAATGTGCTTAGAAAAGATGAGACCCAAAACCCCTTACAAAATATTAAGGCCAACACCTTCCATTAATATGGTTAGAATCGGAGTTTTGTTTCTCGCTTGGGTTGATGGACACATCCATGCCCGACTTGAACCTCAACATGTTCAAACCATGGAATTAGTTTATGAATAATGTAGTTGGAGTCAGAGGTCAATCCTTAGTTTTGGTTGTTGGACACATCCAAGCCTGACTAAACGGTTGAATGAGCTCCAACCATATTAAAACTATTTCTTGATTAATGGGTCAGCCTTAAGCTTGGAGCATCGATTTGTTGTGCCACAGCCAAGGTCGATGCGAAAAGAGGTGCAGTTGGGTGTTATGTATATGATGCATACTTGTTAATGAGTTAGCAACCCAATGATTTATGCAAACATTCAATTAGTTGATAGCATAATGTGATAGTTGCATATATGTGATATGTAATCGGTATAATTACCTACCTTCATAGCTAAGAATGACTTGATGGCCACAGCCATGGTTGTTCTTATCTATGGTTGGATATCAACCTATTTGGAGATGTTCCTACGATCTCCCGAATTGATAAAAAGGGTTATTCAATTTGAAAAATAAATAGGATTTTATTAATGTATGTTGATACATTCTTTAATCAATCTTCTCACATAAACTCAATTTGTATTTCTAGGTTAATCACTCGATCATGTCTTCTCTGAATTTGCGTTCCATTTTGGACACCAACAAACTGACTGGGCCAAACTTCATGGACTGGCTTCGAAACCTGAGGATAGTCCTCAAGGCAGAGAAGCTTGCTTATGTCCTTGAAAATCAACTTCCCAACCATCCTCCAGAGAATGCAACTCCAGACCAATTGTTGGCCTATCAGAAACATGTGACCGATTCTGAAATGGCGGGTTGCATCATGCTAGCATCTATGGTACCTGAGCTGCAAAAGCAGCATGAGCATATGGATGCTTATACCATCATCTTCCATCTTCATGAGTTATTTGAAGAGCAGGCGAGATCCGAAAGGTTCGAGGTCTCCAGACTCCTCTTCACCTCAAAGATGCAGGAAGGCACTTCTGCCTCACAATTCGTGTTAAAGATGTTGGGGTACATTGAGCGACTGGGCACACTCGGCTTTGCAATGGATCATGAACTAAGTATTGACTTAATTCTGAATTGTCTGCCCAAAAGTTGTTCACAATTTGTGATGAACTATCGGATGAACAAGCTGGAGACTACCATTCCTGAGTTAATCAACATGCTGAAGGCTGTTGAGCCCGCTGTAAAGCAGGATCAAAAGGCGGTACTGTTAGTTGGTTCCTCGAAGAAAGGTTCTAAGAGGAAGGCCAAAGAACAGAACAAAGGGAAGAAGAAAAAGGCCAAGAAGACTGAAAAGAAACCAAAAGGAACTTGCCATCATTGTGGCAAGGAGGGTCACTGGCGAAGAAACTGCAAGGTTTATCTTGAGTCCTTGAAGAATAAGGCATCCGATGCCCCATCCTCTTCAGGTATCTTCGTTATTGAATGTCACTCTATTTCCTCAAATACCTGGGTACTTGATACTGGGTGTAGCTCACATATATGTAATGACATACAGGGGCTAAGGAATAGAAGAAGACTCGTCAAAGGAGAAGCAAATTTGCGAGTTGGAAATGGAGCAAAGATTGCTGCTGTTGCCATCGGAACATATTTGCTAAAGCTCCCCACTGGACGTGTCTTAGAATTGGATAATTGTTATTTTGTTCCTTCATTAATAAAGAACATTGTATCTATTTCATGTTTGAATGAAAAAGGTTATCATTTAACTTTTAGTAACAATTGTTGTTACATAACTTTAAATGGCGTTCTTTATGGGAATGGAACTTTGTGCAATGGCATCTACACGTTAGATTTATCCAGTGACGTTTTCAATATCGAAGTTAGCAACAAACGTGCTCGAATAGATAATCGAATAGACTCCTACACGTGGCATTGTCGTCTTGGCCATATAAGTAAGAAACGCATGACCGAATTACACCGATGTGGAATTTTGGAATCATTTGAACCCGGTTCATTTGATACATGCGAATCATGCTTAAAAGGCAAGATGACCAAATTACCCTTTTCCGGAAAAGGTAATCCAGTGGGAGAATTGCTTGGTCTAATACATACTGATGTATGTGGACCAATGTCAACTCTTGCACAAGGAGGCTATAGCTACTTCATCACCTTTATCGATGATCACTCACGATTCGGGTATGTGTTCTTGATGAAACACAAATCTGAAGCTTTTGAGAAATTCAAAGAGTTCAGAAATGAAGTAGAGAAACAACTTGGCAAAAGTATTAAATACTTCGATCCGATCGGGGTGGTGAATACTTGAGTCAAGAGTTTCAAGATTATCTTAGGGACAATGGGATATTGTCCCAATGGACTCCGCCGTATACACCACAGCATAATGGTGTATCTGAGAGGCGTAACCGAACCTTGATGGACATGGTTAGATCCATGATGAACCATGCAACTCTTCCAAAATCCTTTTGGGGCTATGCACTTAAGACAGCTGTTTACTTGCTAAACAGAGTCCCGACCAAGGTAGTCTCTACTACTCCATATGAGATATGGAATAGTAAGAAACCTCACTTAACTCACCTTAAGATATGGGGTTGTCCTGCTTATGTGAAGCGGGTTGTATCAGACAAATTGGATGCTAAGTCTGATAAATGTCTATTTATTGGATACCCTAAGGAAACGAAGGGTTACCAATTCTATCATCCCTTGGAACAAAAGGTGTTTGTTTCAAGGCATGCTGTATTTCTAGAAAAAGAATTTCTTTTACAAGAAAACAGTGGGAGTGGCATTGAACTTGATGAAGTTCAAGAAACTCCAATAGACATTACAGAGACACCTAGTCTAGGCCCACAACCGATAACTCATAGTGATGAGCTATCAGTTGAACCTAAAACTACACCACCTCTTCGTAGGTCTGATAGGACACGCAATATTCCAGAGAGATACGGATTTCTCGTAAGTGAATCGAACGACGTGTTACTCATAAGCGATGATGAACCTATCAGTTATGAAGATGTTCTGAAAAGTTCAGAAAGGGACAAATGGCTTGAGGCCATGAAGTCGGAAATGGATTCCATGTACGAAAATCAAGTATGGGACTTGGTTAACCCACCTGAAGGGATTAAGCCCATAGGGTGCAAGTGGGTTTTCAAGAAGAAAACCGACATGGAAGGTAATGTTATTACCTTTAAGGCTAGATTAGTGGCAAAAGGATACCGTCAAAAGCAAGGAATTGATTATGACGAAACCTATTCGCCAGTAGCTATGCTTAAATCCATTCGGATGCTCCTAGCCATAGCAGCTCATTGTGATTATGAGATATGACAAATGGATGTGAAAACAGCTTTCCTTAATGGAAACCTGCTTGAGGATGTATACATGATACAACCTGAAGGTTTCACATCGGTTGATAAAACCAAAGTATGCAAGCTTCGACGATCCATATATGGACTGAAGCAAGCATCTAGGAGCTGGAACATCCGTTTTGATGAGACAATCAAAGAGTTTGATTTCTCACAAAATCCTGACGAACCTTGTGTGTACAAGAAGGTTAGTGGGAGTGCAGTCGTATTCCTAGTATTATATGTCGATGACATCTTACTTATAGGAAACGATATATCAGTCTTACAGACAGTTAAAATTTGGTTGTCCAAAACTTTCTCCATGAAAGACCTGGGAGAAGCAACCTATATCCTTGGGATTAGAATCTATAGAGATAGATCAAAACGGTTGCTTGGTCTTTCGCAGTCTACATATATAGACCGAGTGCTAAAAAGGTTTAGCATGTCGGAATCCAAGAAAGGTTACCTTCCCATCAGGCATGGGATCAACCTTTCAAAGTCTATGTGTCCGCGCACAGAAGACGAGAGGATTTGCATGAATAAGATTCCCTATGCATCCGCGATAGGATCTATCATGTATGCTATGTTATGTACTAGGCCCGATGTATCGTATGCTTTGAGCGTCACAAGCAGATACCAGTCGGATCCAGGAATGGATCATTGGGCGGCTGTCAAGACAATCCTTAAGTACTTAAGAAGAACTAAGGATGTGTTCCTAATATATGGAGAAGGAGATATGGTAATACGTGGGTATACAGATGCCAGTTTCCAGACAGATAAGGATGACTCCAAATCGCAGTCTGGATACGTATTTACTTTGAATGGAGGCGCAATAAGTTGGAAAAGTTCCAAACAAGACACCGTAGCGGATTCTACCACGGAAGCAGTTTGGATCAAGAAGTTTGTCTCGAACTTGGTGTGGTTCCAAACATTGATGAAGCAGTGCCGATTTACTGCGACAACAATAGAGCTATTGCACAAGCAAAGGAACCAAGGTCTCATCAGCGATCCAAACACGTGCTTCGCCGCTATCATCTGATCAGAGAGATTATAAGTAGGAATGACATACAAATTGAGAAAATTCCCACTGAAAGGGATTTAGCGGATCCTTTAACTAAGGCATTGCCTCAAAGCAAGTTTGAGGGTCATGTTAGAGCCTGTGGTATTGGATACCGTAGCGATTGGCATTAGGCCAAGTGGGAGTTTGTTAGTGATATGAGAGAAGTGTCCTAAGGCAATCGCCTTATGATGTAAACATTTATTTAATAAATGATAATTCACTATTTGAGTATACATGTTTATGTATTTGATTGAGATCTTAAACTCATCTACTGAATGTCCGCAATACAACTCACAGCATAAGAGAATTTGTGATGGGATCACAACTAGTGATTATCTCTAATGTGCAAATGTGAAGTATTGAAAATATCCCTAGTCGATGAATTGATAAAAACGGACACTATCAATTCTGTTGAGACTAGCATGGGTTATTCTCTAATCAGCTGATTCTCACTGGCTGGTGACATTGGGATGTCCGGAGATAAACATGGATGCTAGTTAAGGGAACTAGTTCATTGGAGTGACTAGCTGTAAAACTTCATATGGTTATCTATATAGATATGTCAATGAAGTTCTTACTGCAGCTTAAGTGCGATGTTCCTTTGACTTGCGGTGTTCAAGTCATCTTGGTCATGGAGACTTATACTTTAACATCTTAAGCAAGCATCTCCAAGGAGGTGTGGACCCAGGATGATTGGGTATAAGCCAAGTGCCCGAAGATGTTTGAACAGCCTACAAAGGATTCACCACTCCTTGCGAGGAGATGTATACCCAGGCCTATCGTCGGATTGTTACTCAAAACCTCTGGCCAGAGTATATCATGTTAAGAGTGCGAGTCTCTTAAATACATGAGAGTAATTAGAAATCCAAAGGACGAGAAAGACATTACTTGGGCTAGGTGTGACGTAGTCAGCCTAGTGGGGACTGACACAAATAGACCGTGTCCTGAACCAAGTGGGTATAAGATGGTGAAGGGAATGGGGCACGATTATAGAGCTGCTGAAGGGTTTCAGAATAATTTCTTCTGAGGTCAAACCGTTGATCTTTCGATTAATTGGGGTCATGATGTACTACTAGGTGCCACTCATGACCGTTCTATAATTGGTTAATTATAGACGGCCAACATAAATCGAAAGCCTATTTAGTCACACGCACTACGGGTAATCCGAGGGATTTAAAACGAGTTGAAAATTGGATTTTCCGATCAAGAGAAATAAGTCGAATCTGAGTTAATCAGAGGCGCAATGGAAGCTAAAAATGGCTAAGTCTTTTGAAGGCTTTTTGGGCGAATTAAATGAGTTTAATTCGCGTTGGTTCGGCTCGGTTTGGGCCGGCCAAAGAGGGTGCCAACCCTCCTTGGTTGGCCGGCCATTAAAAGGGAGAAAAACCAATTTAATTGGTTTAATTAATAAAATGAATCTAGTGCGATTTATTTTATAAATTATGGATAAATAAATTTGTATAAAGAAATTTATATAAATAAATTTGTAGAAATTTATTCTTTTATGGAAGTTAAAATAATCCATGAATTGGTTTATTTTAATTTTATAAAATCAATTATGAATTGATTTTTCCATAATAAGAAAGTTTATAAATTCCTTATAAAATTTATTCCATAATTTAAAGAGAAGAAGAATTTGTTTTATTATAAATTAGTTATAATAAGACTCGACTTAAACGGAACAATTAATAAGAGAATTTATAAGATAAATTTCTTATAACTAATTTCGTTAATTCCGTTAAGAGGGAGACTTAGCAAAGGAGTTGCTACTATATAAAGGAACCAAAGGCAAGCCCTTATGACGAATTATTATTAATTGAGATTAGTAACTTCCTCTCTCCCTCTATCTTATTCTCTTCTCCCTCTCCTTTCCCTTAGGGCCGGCGCCCTTCTTGGAGAATTAGGGCCGGCTCCCACCTTCCTTGCTAGGGCCGGCGCACCCTATCAACACCAAGCAAGGTTGCCGTGAGCTTCAAGAAGAAGGAGAAACGAAACAAGAAGAAGAAGAAGCGGATAGCGACTCCTCTCTTCCCGGAATTCGATTTCGTTTTCTTGGTGGTTAGTTTCCCTTTCCTCTCTCGATCTTTCTTGTTGTGACTATAGAGAATCTAGTAGTTCTCGTCGGCACAAAACTCGTGACTTTGCGAAGTCATCCCGAAGAGAACTCGGCGTGGACGCGAATAGAGGCGGAGCTTCCAAGGGACGCTACGGTTGGATCTCGTCCCTTACTTCGAGTTACGAAAGGTACTTAGTAAATTAGTTTACTTTTCCGCAAAGTTTTATTTTATGATTAAGTCAACACATCATAAGGTTGCATGCTAGATACGTGGTTAAAATAATTTAGGAAATTATTTTATGCTAATTCTTCCGCTGCACGTAAAAAT